>BPLR01017334.1:0-69684 GCA_021605095.1 Caerostris extrusa
AAAGCTGTAAAACTTTTAAAAAGGAAAATTTTGCATACTATATACATAATTTCAAAGGTGTTTTTTATCCATGTGATTACAATGTCAATAACATGCACTAAAACTTTAATAATGTCTTTTTTACTTAGTTTAAGACCTCTTAATTTCTACTTTTTTAAAATTTTCATTTTAGTGAGAAATTGTAACTATTTCTTTACCAATTGGTATATAAAGAACACATTTCTTTGTGAGTCAAAAATGGCAAATGTAGAATTTTCATGAATTACTGGCCAGAAGGAAACCATTTACTGTTCAGTAATTGCCTTCTGATACAGATTGAGAAGTTAATCTTGTATATTATTTTAAAGGAAAGTTTCACGTTCTAATAGATCGTATTTAGAAACAAAATTTCCTTTTCTTTGTACTATACTTCCATGAGTATGTAAAAAATAGTGCAGGAATATGTAAATAATTAAAATTTAAAGAATTCTAGTTGAAAGAATTTTCATTTTTAAATTGTATTTTTTACTTCATGTACTAAATTAATTAGAAATAAAATTATAAATTTGCGTAGTCACTTTTTATTGTGCTGTATTTTTAATGTAAAAAATAATTAATTTGTTATAAACATATCAATAACTATAATAATAAATACGACGCCTTTTAATAACTAGTTAATTATAAAAAATATAGACAATATTAAATTTAATGTAGAATCTTTATGCATTAATGCCAGAAGGAAACTTTAATATTCAGCAATCGCCCCTCAGATACAGATAGTGGAGTTAATCTTGTAGATTAATTTAAAAAGGGAAAGTCTCACGTTCTAAAAGATTTTTTTTCATATTTAGAAATATTTTATAGATTTTAGTACTTTTCTGTGCTATTCTTCCATGAGTATGTAAAAAAAATAATACGGGAATATACATAAAATTAAAATGTAAGAGTTCTTAATTAAATTTTTAATTATACTTTTTACTTCATGTACTTAAATTAATTACAACTAAAATTATAATTTTACATAGTTATTTTTATTGTACTGAATTTTTAATGTAAAAAAATATTTAATTAAATTGTTATAAGCGTATTAAAAACTCTAATAATAAATGCTTTACGCCTTCTTTATTAATTATTAATTTAACTGATTAATTATAAAAAATATAGATTTAAATATTTTTTTAATTCTATTATTATTCCTTTTACATTTTGGGGAGGTATATTGCACAACCTTCCGTAAAGGTATTTTGCAAAAGGCTAATGTAAACAATTAATAATACCATCTTGAGAAAGAAATTAGTAAAAATGATTATGCATTATATTGATGAGTTTTACTATATAAGAGGCAAAATCTAAAAAAATTAGAAAATATTTTTTACAAATTTAATAATTGAATATTTATATCATCTCTTCACTCAAGGTTATGCCACATTCTGAAACTATATTGCAGATTTCATCAAGCATTTTTCTGAAAACTGTAATTTGTTTAATTACCAAAAGCTATATGCCGATGATATTCGTGACACAATGATGACATGTAGGAAGATTCTTGGTTCAAATTAACTGTCAACATCAGTTGCAGTCATTGTTTTCAAAAAAGATGAGACTCAATAATAATTGTGACAAAGTGTGTGTAATGGTTTGCGCTTAGTCAGGTTGTCTGATGGTTTCTAGATTTTTTTCCCAGGATGCAGATGAGGAGTAACTACCCTAAAAACTCCTCCAAGAAGACAATTTCCCCCCTTCCTTGCCTCTCAGTGACCCAGTCATTGTACATACATATAGATGGAACACGAGGTCCACCAATGTTTTAACAAAATGCTTACACAATATAAGCAAATCACCGACTGTTAGACTGGTTGTTGAAATGTTTTCCAGGTTTACCATACGACATGCAAATGTGAGGAAGTCTTTTTAGCTCCCCTTTCTATACTTTCTTACTATACCATTTTTATATACTTTAAAGAATGTTCGTGGTTTTCTGTTAAATTATATCTGTAATGGTAGGGGGCGATGTCTAAACTAGATAAGTGAAATGCAGAGCAGTTTTACAATGCTTTATATACTTATCCTACTTGGTAGACAAGCAAACACTAGACCTAGTCCAAAAACCCTGTTTCTCATGGAAAGAAGCTTCTGTTGTGATTTTAAAGACTTGGCTCCGTGACGCTGAAGAAGGAGGCCAGTGGACTTCTGTGAAGACACCAGAGGAACCATCCCGCATTTTGGGAGAAAACACGGAAAACTCCCACCAGGTTGTCTGTCTAACGAAGGGTAAGAAATATCATAGTCTGTACTTTCTTGAAACAATGTCAACAAAAAGCCACCAATGGATTAACTCCGCCTAATGCTCAGCAAAAGCTCGCGTTGCCACTGAGCCACGAGTTTCGGCATGCTTCATACGTTTTTCAATGAAATTATAACTGAAATATATCGCTATTTTAAAACTAACTAATAAGTAAAATTAAATAATTCATAAATATGATTATTTCAGTGCAAATATTTATAACTGGTGTTTTTTAAATATATTTAAGATTTAATCTTACGTTTAAGAAATTATATATATTTTCAGAATTCTTTTGAAACTCGGTTAGAAAATTAAATAAAATCAAAAGGTAATTAAAACTAAGAATGACACTTTTAGAATACTTTTTTTTTTACAATAAAGTAGTAAATTAATGCTTATTTTCAGACATGTGCCTTTTATACATACGACTGTCATTTGTGTACTAATTTTTCACATTGACCTTGTGTTGCTGTTTGAGTTCATAATTTGGCTTCCACTTCATTTGTTCATCTTTTGCAAATACGACCATTAATGATACAAAGAAAACAATAATTAAATTAAATGGTATTTTTTTATAATATTGCATGACAATTACAACTTTTAAAACAAGGAATGATGTTTTTATTCCTGCCTGACTAACAAATATATATTCTTTGAAAAAATTTTCTTTTTAAATGATTTTATACTAATTGGTTAATTTATATTCAACACTCATAACGTGCAACGTTTTTTAGTCAACGGAATGATAATTTTATCATTGCTATTTATTTTAATAATAATAATAAAAAAAGTCTAAAAGTCTTCTTGTTTATAACTTTGCCGTCCCTAGTTATACTATTAAAACTAAATTTTAAACAATATATGAGTTTTTATTTCGCAATTATTTTTTAATGTTGCTGATATTTTAAACACCCTCGATCATGCTTGATTTACTTGGAGAAATATCTTTACATTTATCCAAAAGGAAGAAACTCTTTTTGAATCCTATCCTCTATTAAACAAGAACTTTCACAATTTAACTGGTGTATTTTATCAAATAGGATGCATTTCAGTAATTATTTCATTATCGTTAGGATGACTTCATTGGAGTATTCCTGGTTTTCTCAGTGTGTGAATTTTCTAAAAAGCGCCCTCTAGAAAAACCTTACTTCATGGAAGGTAGTGTTGATATATCAGAACTTTTCTTCATTTTTTTTTTTAGGTTAAATAAAGGATCTAGAAATTTGGTGAATTCAATCATCATCATCATCATCATCATCATTGGCGCAACAACACCATGGTGAGGCAAGGCCTCTATCTACAGGGATATTTCGAGCCAGGAGATGTTTTCTTTTTAATTCCAAGAACCCGTGTGGTCTCATGGAAGGAGGGAAAATTGCGAGACATCTTCTGTTGTGATGGAACACCCGTAGGTAGAAGTCTGACTTGACTCAGTGACGCTGACTTTTTACGGTGTAGGGTTATCAGCCCTACACTCAACAGCCATATTAGAACGGGAACTACGATTTAAAAAGTGGATACCAAAACCACTACAAACATCTTTGACACGCCCGGGCTCGAAACCGAAACCTATGGCACCGAGCCCAGAGCGCTAGTCACTCGGCCATCAGGCCCCAAATACAACAATCATCATCATCATCATCATCCTTCTCCTCATCTTTGACGTAACAGCCCCATGGCAGGCCAAGGCCGTCTGCCTGCTAGCAGATTTCGGGACATGAGATGCTATCTTTTACAGGGTAAGGTTGGCAGCCCTACGCCCAACAGTCATATTAAACTGGAAGCTTCTTAACCATCGTCATGTTTTAACAGATTTCTCTTAATATTTCTTTGGCTTGACATTATTTTTTTTTTTTACCTCTTTAAACAATTTTTATAAAAATGTTTTAATACATAATTCATGATTATGCATGATTAACACTTAAAATACTCTACACGTGTAAAAGCATAAAATAGTGAAACTAATATTTTTCTTTTAAACGAACATTAGAGAAATACGAATTCAGTTTAAAAATATCAGATGTCCAAATTATTCGTAATAATGAGATTCAATTCTGAGAAGTCAGAAAATAGATTATTTTTAATACACGCATGTCCATAAATTAAGGATAATTCAGAATCACACAGAAATTGAACTCTACAAAATAAAAGTTTCACCTGTAGAATTATCGCACACATCTTGAAGAAGAATATGCAAATTACAGGAAACCACCAGCTGGCGCGAATAGTACGTCACAATGACGAGAGTGTAAGAGACTGGTATATAAGGAATGGTGGCAAAGAAGTTAAATTGTTCAGAAGTGCTTTAAAGTCTTTTTCAGTGCAATAACCGCATAGTTATGGCACAAAGGAAGCATTTGGATGATTTTTATGTGGTAGAATTATCGGTCGACTGGAATGTGGACGTACCCAGCTGGAAGTATCCGAGGAACTTGGAATCGCCCAGAGTGTCATCTCCAGGCTTTGACAACGATTCCAAGATGATGGTAAGGTGAGTAGATGTTACAGCACAGGTCGCCTCCGAGTTACAACGCCGAATGAGGACCGGTATTTAACAGTTACTGCCAAAAGAAACAGACGGGCACAGCATCAGACCTGTCTCGTCAGCTCTCTTCAGCTACCGGTATGACAGTTTTCAAGGCAGGACGTGTACAGACACTTAGGGCACATTGGTCTATAGGCTCGTACGCCTGTCAGATGTGTTCCACTTACCGCAACTCACTGTCGCCTGCGATTAACCTGGAGTAGAGAGCATGCATTGTGGACACCGCAACAGTGGTCTGGTGTGTTGTTTTCCGACGAGTCCAGGTTTAGTTTGCAGTCTGATTCTCGCCGGACTTTCATATGGAGAGCGCCAGGTACCCGTTACCACCAAGAGAACACTATTGAACGACATCGTTACGGTGGTGCAGGATGGCTCGTTTGGGGGAGGAATTATTCTTGGCTCCAGAACTGACCTGCATGTTCGAGTGTAACGATGACAGGCCACATCTATCGGGATGTCATTCTGGAACAACATGTACGTTTGTTTCGGGGCGTCATGGGTGCTGAATTTCTGTTCATGGATGACAACGCCCGTCCTCACCGTGCAAACATTGTAGACGAATGCCTTCAATTGAGGATATCACCGTATGGATTGGCCAGCATACTCACCGGACTTGAATCCAATAGAGCATGTGGGATATGCTTGGCCGATGAATTGCAGCCCGTCAACCCCCCTCCCACCTGTCAACGGAACTTCGGAGGGCATTGCTTGATGAGTGGTGTAATATTACAAGATCACATTGATAATTTAATACTCAGCATGCCTAGGTGTTGTAAGGCCTGTATTGCATCGTCCGGGAGACATATTAACCATCATACTAACCATGTTATACTGTTTTTGTGAATTGGTTCTTTTTTGAAATTTACTCAGGGAGTAAAAATCGCAATTTTTATTAATTATGTCAAACATTATGGCATCTCTTTTGCTCTTTACCTTTTTGTTTAATAAATAGACTTTACAAATAAGTCAAATTTGTTTTTTGCTTCTGTCTCTTTCTTTGCCTGAACTTCATTATCCTTAATTTATGGTTTTATGAGTGTATTATTCCGATTGAAATATTTGTTTTTGGGCATTCAACGTGTACGTAGATTGTTTACCATAATACTTCATCGTCATTCCAAAAACACGAATCGTTGTTCAGTGAAATTAGAACGAACATTTTTATAATCGAATATCAGGAATAATGCATCATTCATTATCATTATTAATCAGATTTTAATACTGGCATTGTTTCGTTTTAAGACCACTTGATTAAATGAAAACAATGGGGATTAATTAACTAAGTGAGCTCAGGCTGGCACGCCGCCTAATACTAATAAAAAAAAAAAAAAAATGTACCTTTGCTTGTCTATCAATTAAAATGGGGAATGTATCAAAAACTTTTAAAATGCAAATATATAAATATGTAAGGGGTAATATCATTCATAAAGGGGTAAGCATCATTCATTTATCATTTTTGTACTAGTGCAGCTGAAACACTTAGACATTGTTTTGGATGCCTTAAAGGCAAGCGCTGCACCGACGTTACTCACTTAGCACTACCGCGAGGGTACGTGTAGCTTGAAGATAAGCTACGGACGCGGAGTAACAATGCCTCCGCAACGCTCTGCGATCCTTTTAGACCGGGACCGACGGAAAGTGGATTCGAACCACTACAAACATCCATGGCACCGCTGACTCGAATCCAAAACCTGTGTTTCTTGAGCTCAGAGTGTTTCGTTTTAAGAGTATTTGATTAAATGAAAACACTGGGAATTAATTAAGTAATTGATTTCATAAGGTAGAGAGGTCTAATACTAATATAAAAAATTTAACTTTGCTTCTCTGTCAATTATATTGAAATGTATCAAAAACTTTTAAATTGCAAATAAAGTTTTAAAAGGGACTGAATCAACCTGATGGTTAGCACGTTTGGTTTTAGAATCTGACAGAAGTACATGCTGGGGATGGGTAAAATAAATCCGTAGACAGGAAAGTCATTTCATTGGACTTAAGAAAGAAGGTCCGAAGAAGCTATCCTTTCAAAATGTTCATTCAAAATAGTTTTGGCAAAATGTGGTTGCATTCCTCTTTCTTTTGCCCTCTTCCTTGTGTAACTCTGAATTGCTAAATATCTGCCGTCGTAATGGTAAATGATCTCAGACATTCGTTTGCCCGGAATTCGAAAACAATAAATTTTAAATGTTTATTAATAATATGGAAAAACATTTTACAAGGGCAGAAGATTTTTTGAAACTGCATCAAGTGTAGAATTGCTAAAGCATCGCCTGCTCATATTTTAAACTGTCTTGATTTTAAAAGTTTTATTTGAACCTCTTCTATTTTTGGACTTTTTAGAGGTTTTTATGGAATCTAATGGCAGAGTCTAGTCTAATAGCAAGAACCTACCGGGAATCATAAACAACAACAAAAACATTTTTTTGTTCTAATGCAGCTGGCAAACACTTAGACAGTTGTCTTTGATGCCTTAACACAAGCGCTGCACCGACGTTACTTGCTTAGCACTACCCAGGAGGTGCGTGTAGCTTGAAGATAAGTTACGGACGCGAGTAACATTACCCCGCAAGGCTCTACAATCATATTATACGGTTTTAAAGTGGATTCCAAACCGCTACAAACGTCCATGGAACCGATGACAGGACTCGAACCCAAAACCTGTAGTTCGAGCAAAGGGCGCTAGCCACTCGACCATGAGGCCCTTCTTGGCAAAATGTGGATGCACTCCTCTTTCCTTTTGCCCCTCTTCCTTGTGTAACTCTGAGCAGCTAAATACCTGTTGTCATAATAGTAAATGATTTGAGACAATCTTTTGCCTGTAATTCGGAAACAATAAATTTTAAATATTTATTAATAGTATGAAAAAAAACATTTTTACAAGAGGAAAAATTTTGGGACCTGCATCAAGTGTAGAACTGCTCATATTTTAAACTGTCTTGATTTTTACATTGGACGAGGATTCATCTAAACCTCTTCTATTCTCCCTATTGAACCTCTATTCTACAACCTTGCTTGCATTGAACCTCTTCTATTCTTAGATTTTTAGAGATTTTTATGGACTTATGGAATTGGTCATATAGCTAGACCCTATCGGGGATAAAAAAATTCAAATATTCTAAGTACGTTTTATGTGCATGTTTATTTATATAAAATAATTTATATAAAATGTGTATTTCAATTAATTTATATAAAATGTGAATTTCAATTATTTATATAAAATGTAAATTATATTTATATAATATGTTTATTTATATAAAATAAACAATTACAGGAATTCTACCAAAATATTTAGTTCACGAAAATATGTTATGATTTCTAAACATGCATCTTGTTGATGTTTTCTTTAACAACCGGATTTGTTAAATATTTTTCATTTTAAAAGGGTATCAATTCCTTGTAATAAACATGCGATTGATTGATCCAATCCCTGGAAATCTGTTTCGTGGTGCCTCGGTGGGAAAATAACTTTTTCTCTTCCACTGCGACTTTCGCTTACGTCGAAATTGCAAGCAGGATCAACCAATCAGGAAGAGATTCTGAAACATTGGGGGAGGAGAAAGTAGGTATTACTGTTTCGTTTCACTTGTGTTGCTTCTAGTATCCTTTACTACCTGTTGCTCTTTCGTTCTGTGCGTGGTGGTTTCTTGGCTGCTGAGGATATTGCCGGCGTTCTCTTTTAGCTACCTGAATAGCTTCTTGGACTGAGTGTCGTATTGAATTTTGAGCTTTACAATGTGTGGTGAGTAATGTATTATATTGATACATTTTTTTCTAAGTAAGAAAATGTGACTTGATATTAAACTACGGTGTTAAGAATGTACATAGATATTCTGTATAAGTTGGAATTGCTTTGAGTTCGTTCCTATCGTTTGAGGGGAGAGAGCTTGAGGAACAATTAGTTCATCTTCTTTATTAATTTCATTGCCATTTTATAAATTGGCTTCCAGAATTCTAATACCAACTCAAGTTTCAGAGATATTTCTCGATATCTAATAACTTTATATATTTTCTGATGGGTTTTTGATTATTTTATCGTGATTTTCGGATGGGTTCGTAACGATAAGTTCGTGGTTTTTAAATTTTTTCTTTTATGACGATGTGTGACATTTTTAATTTAAATATTACTTTATAAAGGCAAATGAAATTCACGATGCATATTTCATAGTACTGTGAAGAGATTGAAAAGCTCGTGCATAAAGATCACAAAAAAAAAAATCTATATCATCTTGACGTTGTTATTCTCTTTTGTATGTAAATGCGGGTACAGAACAAATATTTCTTGTTGAGACAGCTAGCTTTATTTCTTTTTGCTTTCATATTTCATCAGTTAAAGAATATAGTTAGAGGGAATTTTTTATTACTGTTTATCTAGATGTGTTGGTTGTCTGTGCAGTGTGAATTTACTCTGAAAGTTTCAAATTTATTACACGAACACTAATGTTCGTTGCAGGGTATATTTTTACTTCGGTTATTTCAATTATTTAGATGTTTCCCAAATATTTTATATTGCATCCCAACATAGTACTACTTCTTCTATTATTCATTTAAATATTAATTCCAGTATGTAAAAAGAATAAAACATTCTACAATTTACCGAAATCTGCATTTCATTTATGTTCTACAGATTACATGGAGAGGACATAGCACTAAATCGTAAATGTTCGTTTTATCTTTCTACTACGAAATTCATCTTTGGTTAACAGTTAATGGCACTAAATAGTATCCATGTATATAAACACTAAAATTAGATCTGATCTAAATCGCATTTCGATTAAATTTGCTACTTGGAATATCTATGTACTTCACTTATGCATCGAGTATTAAATTCCTTTATTCTCCGGAAGGTTTCAATTGTCTAAAACACTTCAGCGATTAATTTTTTGTTTGGATCAAATACAGCGATTAGAAAATATTTGCACGTTTTATTTATCTTTTAAATTTTCAGGAATTTAAATCTTTGCAGTAAAATTTTTTTGATGCTACTAAATATACATAAACTTATCTTGTGCGTTTATACTTACACACATTTATACATAAATTAGGTCCTTGTATTTATACGCCTTACTTAAAATACGTGCATCTATTTAGTATCTTATACTTTAATCAAAACTAAACGTTCACTTATTTAGAACAAAAATCAAATAGCTATTTACTTAGCATTGTAAAAATTAAATAATCATAATCAAAATAGTTGACAAAGTTTGCTACAAATAAAAGCCAAAATATTCAAGTATTATGATAACTTGCAGTTTTCTTGGATGTATTCGAGGGTTGAACACTATATAGAATTTCATTCTCTTTGAAGAGTAATTTTTAGATCGCCTAATCTTACTGTGAGCATTTTTTGGGATGTTTTTGTTGGCAATGAAGTTTATCTGTCAACCTTGGAGGCAATTGATGAAATTTCGGTGTGCTATATAATATCCAAAGTCTAGTGTTTGACTCTGAGTTTAAGAACTTAATCGATATCGAGTCCCATTTTTGCAGTACTCGACTATAAATCAAGATATAAACATAATCATGATGTGTGATCCTATTGACTTAATTTCCTACACCAAATGCCTCGTCCAATTCCAAACAAGTATAGAACTTCCTCCCTTTCTTCACTGATGGAAGATTCTTTTAAGCATTTGTTTTCTCGGCTTTTTAGTTCCATCAAGTTCAATTCTCATCCGAGAAAATGTTTAAAATTCAGAATTTTTTTTCCCTCCCCTTCCCCGCGGAAGCTGGTTGTAGTTTACGATACTTGGTCACTATTAGTTTCCACGAAATGACATTTTTTAAAAATATCAATGGACACTCTACGAATCTTTCTACAGTGGCTTAAAGTTGCCGCTGACTACGGACTCCGAAGATATATGCCACATCCTGCGTTTAATATGCTCTTTACACTTGCTTTTTCTCGCTTGATTCAGTTTTAAGGAAGTTTTTATTTCGTTCTACTCTATTAACCTTCCGATTAATAACTTGAACTATTCTGTAAAATATTCTTTCTATCGGTATTAAAGTATTTTGTGAGTGATCTATTTAAATTTTTAATAAACATTAAAACTTCGTGAGCCTATCCTACACTTTAATGTAGGAGATCTTTTATCAATAGAACTAATGAAGAATCCCATCTACTAGAACTCCCATCAAACAATGTTAAATTGCGTTTTTCATTCAAAACTTTTAGTACAATACAAATATTGAACAAATTTATACTTTTCTATTGGAACTGTTATTAAGGGCCTGATGATGCATGTACAGTTACTAGCAGTTTGGCGCTTTTGTGCCACAGGTTTCAGGTTTAAGTCCCGGAGGTGCCATAGATGTCTATGGTAATAAGAAATCCACTTTAAGACTGTAGGGCTCTGTCTAATGACTGCAGAGCGCTGAACATAGGCCTAGGCAGCCCTACCCCGTAAGAAGTTAGCGTCACGGAGCCAAGTCGGACTTCTACCTACGTGTGCACCATCATAACAGAACCTGCACCCCTCCTTCATGAGACCACATGGGTTCTTGGATTCGGTCTAGATATTGCTGCCTACCAAGTGGGATAAGAGAAAATTGAACCGTTATTTAGGACAATGTTTACAACCGAGTATAATTAAGAATTTCAATATTTTCTGTGGTGGTAGACTGAACCATCAACAGTAATATATAGTAAAGTTTATATGCTGTATTGATAAAACCACTCCTTAACTTTATCTGCTTTAAAATAATCGCCCTTTCCACTTTCACTTCGTACATAAATATTGCTATGAAAAATACCGATATCATGGCAAATTAATCAAAGAATAACCCATTAACCTAAAAAATGTGTTTACAAAAGTGAAATTGGACACGCACTTTAAAAATGCTAAACTGCCTTTATTTCAACAAGAGAGGAAAAAAAAAATTCAGTTACGAAAATTATATTCGTAGTCATCGGAAATATTTCTGGGGCAACTAAGGAATGCCACATACATACATACAATAAGTGGATTATATTAAGTACAAACGGGTCCTTACGATTGAAATGAAAGTTTGTTTGAGCAATGTCCGAATGTTAGTTCGAATAGAAATTTGAAAGGATTGGTTAAAATTGTCTAATATTTTGATTATAAATGTTTATGGTAATATATTTTAAGATTTCCTGCTGTCATTCATTTGTCATTCGAAAATTTGCAACGAAATGGGTGAAGTATATTAAGAACTTTAAACTATATATATTTAATATTAGAAATGGGAAAAAATATACATAAGCAGACGACCATTTGAGTTCTATTTAATAAGAGATGTGAATGAATAAAAAATTAATATTTAATGATTGGATATAAACTCTAAACTAGACCTGAAGAGAAAAAAAAAAAAAATTTAAAACTGCAGTTTTATTTTGAAAATTCAGATTTGATCCAGTGTAACTGTACATAATGGAGATTTAATAACGAGTAGTAAACTACCATTTTGAATTGTGCATTTAGAAGCCATCTTGGGCCTGATGGCCGAGTGACTGGCGCTCGGTGCCGTAAGTTTCTGGGTTTGAGTCGCGACGATACCATGGATGTTCGTAGTGGTTCGGAATCATCTTTAAGCAGTAGGTCCCGGTCTATTGACTATTGGGCATACGCTGACAACCCTACCCAGTAAAACGTCAGCGTCACGGAGCCAAGTCGAACTTCTACCTGCGGGTGCTCCATCGCAACAGAAGCTGCTTCCCCCTTTTCGCCTTCCATGAGACCCCATAGGTTCTTGGAATTGTTTAGATGTTGCTGTCTACCAAGTGGGATAAAAACGGAAGCCATATGAGCTACATCAATTCTAAGACTGCTTTTTGAAATCTGTTATTTTGGCAAGTCATGGAGATCGGATACCATTTTAAAGAGTTATTAGCTGAGGAATATGCTTCTAGCAAAACTTGCATGATAAATTCTTTAAGTTTCTTTTTATTCGAATTTTGATGGTAAAATGTGGTTAATTCTATAATATAGGGGAAGTCTTGAAACGTAGTTGAGTGGCATGTTAATGAAGTTTGTTCAAAGTAGTTACTTAGGACCATCTAGTAAAAAATTACTTTAGTTTAAGAAAATGTTTATGAACTTCCCACTGTCTCTTATTAGAGTTGAAAAATTTTAGGTGTTTCCATTAAAAAATAGTACAACGTTAGTTTTTCAAATAAGGGAGCGATGGGTTTTTAAACTAAATGAAATAGTCAAATTTTTAACTTCATACTCGATTTAAATCTTTTATATCAAACTCGAAATGTATTAAATATACGTGAAGTTTTTCCGTGTTTAACTATTCTATTGGTTAATACACAGCTTAATTCGATCCCATTAATGACTTGTATGGAATTAGGTCCCTCCCCTGAAGTTCATTAAGTTTTCAGTGTGACTGATATTTCAACCTTGGCCCATTTGACTTTACTATTCCCCAAGTACTTGAACTTGAAAATATTACAAATGTTTTCCTTTTCTTAATCATGAAAATTCCTGCAAAATTGCATCATTCGTACACATTGCCAAATAATAAAGCAATTGATTTTTGTGAAATGCTAAAACTCCCCACCTAATATAATCAAAAAAGTTAAATTAATAAATATAGTTTTGAACTGCAAAACTAAAAGAGAATTAAGGCTTATGGGAATAAATGTTGAATCTTCGTTTTGTTTGAATAGCTTTAAAATCCTCGGTAAATGAATTGCGCCCTGTTCTCAAGTTGGCATAATGTAGCGGGTGGTTTAACGGGAAATAATGCTGCAGAATTATTTCGGTGGCTATGACCTGATGGTTAAGTATTCTGTATTGAAGTGGAAAAATACTATTCCAACTATCTTCAAGTTATGGTTACTTATATCAGAGCAAACAAAACTTCAACTTTAAGCTTTTCCCATAGCGATGAAAACGTTGCATTGCTCTTTAGGTGGAAAATCGATGTTTTTCGAATTAAAAGAACTTCTATTGTCCATGAATTTTAACTTTCTAATCTTCCCCAACGATCAAAGTCTTTACCCTTTTCAACTTCTAAACGTTCGCCCGTTGTTGTGTTATTCGTACACCAGTGATCTTTGTCTTCATTTTTTTCTTTAGTCTGGACGGTAGATGATCGAGATCTCATCCGTTGTAGTGCCTTTTATATATTTCACGTATTTGCTAGTGGAACTAATGTCCTTTCTTGCTTAATGTCTACAAAGTGGTAACCAGTGTTTCTGGAAGAAGGATCTTAAGATTGATTCCAGGGCAGTTACGATTGTTGCCAACGCCCAACTCTTCCCTCCGCCTCCGCTTCTGAGCCAACCGGGCTGTACATCTAGTTTCCAGGTAAACCAATCGGCTGTAGTTGGTGCAAACCTTTATGGCTGAAACTGCGCTTAACAGTTTCAGTGATGCAGATTGTTACTCCTTGGTAGTATCCGTTATGTGGATATCTAAGTTTATGTGGAAGATTCTTGACCGTAAAGTACGTCGTTACCAGCGCTGCTGCAATATGCTACTTGCCTTGTGCTCCCACCTTGATATTACACCAAACTCGAAATATTTTCATTTCAAGAGTTTTCTCATTTTCGTGCTATATGAATAATTTAGACCATCAGATCCATTTTCTGGTTCTCCCATATCCTTATATGGTAAAATACTTTTTAACTGATATGACAAACTAAAAGTTTCAATTCCTTTTAAGATCCGGACAAGTTTACATACATTGATGGCGATACTTTGAAATTTGCTCCTCATCCCAGATAAACGTTTTTATTAGCACCGAAACTGGATCCGGAATCAGTTTTGATATATTGTCAATGAAGAACTTCTGAACTACGTGATTAGAGTAACTCCTCTAATCTTTAATATGTTAAAAGTGAATGTGACATAATTCCAACAACGCATTTGACATTAAATTTTTAGCTGTGTTCTTTATAAATATCTAGCTTTAATATCCTAATACCATACATCACCAATTCTTTCCGTTGTTTTAATTGTCCGAAATATGAATATTCTCAAGCTGCTTACAGAGAACAGAAAACTTGGATCAGAATTTGCACATATAAAACATCTTGTGTAATTATCTCAACATCCTTTGATTCAAACCATGACCTCGGTGGCAACAGATTTCCACGGGATGAGAATTAATTTAAAATGTCTTGTTTCGAAGCAAAAGATCGCTATTTAACAGTGTTCAATTTATGCGTAGAAATAAACAAAGTAAATCAATACAAATGGTTCCTACATGCTTTATCAACAGTGACTAATGGATGGCAATATAATCTACCGGATACTCTACATATCGCAAAATCTGTCAAAATCAAAACCCATTTCTTTCCTTAATTCAAAAAACTAAAACAAAATAATCGAAAATACCCTTTTAAAGATCCCAGCATCGAATTCTGTTTCCGTGTCAACAGAAAATAGTTCTAAAATTTCTGATAATACTGCCCTGTCGTTAACCACATTTGAAATTTCTGTTTGGAATGACGCAAAAGGATTAAACGAACATTCTTAGTGATTTTAAACGTTGCAAAATGAAAGCGATTATGTTCTTTTATTTAAGTTAAAACTTTCATGGAACAAAAACTATGTAATTTTTAGTCATAGTTAAAATTAACCTGGTTAACGTTTAGTTTTTGGCATTTTCTTCAAGTTTCCCCAATCATTTATTTTTAATACAAACTCAAATGAAATTCACAACTTGTATATTTTAATTTTATGATGGAATTCGATTACTAAAATTTAATGTTTATAGACTTAGATTTATTATGAATGATGTAATGTAAACATTTTCAGTTAAGTTGCTGATAAGAAATAAAATATAATTTGTATATTGAAAGGAAATGTCAGAAAACTTTGCATTTTTTTTTTATCTAGAGTAATTATAAAGCCTTTTATAAAAATCTCGCAATTTGTTAACTACATGCATTTAAAGCTGCATTCATTGTAATAAACCCTTCTTATTTCAGGAATATTTGCTTATCTCAATTATTTGGAGCCACGTACCCGTCAGGAAATTCTGGAACTTCTAATAAAAGGCTTACAACGCTTGGAATACAGAGGTTATGATTCAGCAGGTAATTATTGTAATTTTAATATTTAAATATGAAATTTTTTAACTTACTCAAATACATGAATTACAAACTTTCAACTAGTTGTATTGAACTATCAATTCAAATATACTAAAATATTTTGGAAAATGTGGGATAAAAGGTTGCATGTGTATCAAAAGTTTCCAAAAAAAATTTGCATTACGCAAGTTTAAAGACAGAATTCTCATTTTGTTGGGTGTAGTGCGTTTTTAATATTTACATTTCCTTTTAAGTAAATGACTTGCAGAGTTACAAATTTATAGTCTAGATAAAAGTTATTCAAACTGTTCCGCAGAATTATGGAGTTCAGTACAAGTGTTCCACGAATTGTTTTGATTTGCTAAACAATCAAAGCTATAATCGGCAACAGCAGCTTGTTTTTCTCATCTAATTATTTTGATATTCGAGTCATATTTTCGTATGAATTATATTAAGCAATATTCTGTTTTATATCCATTAATAAAGAGAACATTAATCTTCATCTATACCTTAAGTTTTACAAGAATATTTAATCTTAAGTCAAAATTTAATTCTTGAATTTAAATTTAAGTTTCATCGAGTTGGGAATTACGATGAAATTCCATAAAGATGAAAACGAATGTCAAAACACAATTTATCTGGATATAGTTTTCTGGAACTACGATAGATACTATATTTTCGTTCCGTTATTCTGTATAAAATCAAGGTTGAAACTCAACTTACCAAGCCGGAAATTAAGACTCGATAATTATGTTGCACTATTTTAGATCTATTGATGAACTCGAATTGAATAGAAAAATTAAATTCGGTATCTTTAGTAGTTGTGCCATGTGGATGACGCTATAGTAAGCAAACTACAAAAGCTTGGTGGAAACCGATATTACTAGTGACAGGATTAAAGTCCGTTACATTCAAACTATTGAAATATTAAGGAAAATTGTCCAATAGGTAATGTCTTTGAGAACGAACATCTCGCTAAGCATACAACGGCCATTGGTCATTTTTATTAATTCAACTTAAATATTAACTGCTAGAAAAATGGACATCGCAATAACTTTTAACGTGAACTAGATTTGGTGATTCCCAGAAATTGTAGTAAGATTCGAATGATAATGTATTATAATGTAAAGTACATCAAAGTTTATCATTTGGACAAGATGCAAGACTTGTACTGCATCATTTGTAGCAGAAAAAGTCATCTCAATCTACATTTTCCTATATAGACATAAAACGATCATTCGGACGAAGAAAGTTCAGTTTTCGTGGATCGTCTACCTGGGGAAAGCAGTTACAAAGGCATTTTAACTTAGCAGTTAATTACAAAGTAACTTTGAGACTAGAGATACACTCGTAGTAATATATGTGACAAATATTAATTTTGTAGAACATTTAATTTTATATATTAGAGTAAAAAAAAAAAACTTGCAGCCAAGATTTAATTAAACTGAAAATTTGTAGTTTCTTTAAAGTTTGATTTATAATGTCAACCTAATTTTTAAAAAGGTGTTGCTTTTGATGGTGATGCTAATGGAAAATCTATTCAAATTATTCGAAGAAAGCGGTAAAGTAAAAATGCTTGGAAAATGAAATCTGGAGTAAAGTAATTTTTCATGATTTGCTATCGTATAGTTTATAAAGCTAAATCATGGCTTGAATACATGAATAATTACGACCTACATCTAGAACTTTTCTTAAATATTTGGAGTTAAAACTTAATATTTGTTTGGATCAAATGTCTATTTAATATCTTTTACCTTATTAGTCAGTCTCAAATTATTACAATTTCAATCCATTTATTTTCAAATAAAAAAAAAATGACACTTGTTTAGCTTTCCTCTCTATTCTTAGCAAGTAAAGAATTCGTTGCTTATAATTGATAAACAAATGCCAGTGTTTAATATCTTCAATCTATATATGCTAATGGTAGTAGTAATGCTTCTTCAAATTGATTTGTATGGTATTCTATTTGTCAGCAAATAATCCTCGTGTTTTTAGATTCAAAGGATATTGATTTTAATCAATCGTTTGATACCCATGTTGGAATAAGTCATACCAGATGGGCTACTCACGGGGCTCCAAGTGCTAATAATAGCCATCCACAAAGATCTGACGAATCAAATGGTGGGTGCTAGATCTAGAAAGCGGCCTTTTTCATCTGTTTTGCTAAGCTGTAAAATTAAAAGTTTAATCTTAAAAATACAAGTTTAGATCCTTTAAAAAGCTGTATACAAGCACTGCTTTTTAAGTTGTATATACAATAAGATTTGACTAGAAGTGACATTTAAAAATATTTAATGCCCATTTTTTTAAAGCCGGAGCAAATATTGTCTCTTAATGAGGTTAAGATTCAATGGTCATAAGCTATTTTATGTCTTAATCTATCGTGATGGCTAGAGATGTTTTCATTAATTATATAGGATTTTTTCTTTTACATCGGTGTGGAGGCCATATAGGCCATGAGCTATCTGTTAATCCAATAAAAACCAGCCTTGTGCCTGAAGAATACGGAACACAGTCGGGTATATATTGGCCACACCGATACGGCAAGGTGTCCTAGTACAAAAGTACTCTTCAATCAAGTCTAAAATTTGCAGTAAAAATCGATGGAGGAAGGTTCATGGGGAGCAGAGTACAATAATGAACTAGAATCTTACCCATCACAATTTCAATAGGGTCATTTCGGATGGACAATTGCAATATATTTTTACTACACGGGATTTGCTGATAGAACAGAGTAAAATGTAACTGTTGCAAAAACTGCCTCCTTTTTTGCAAGGATGTCAGCTTTTTCATTTCTTGGAATGTTGCAGTGGCTAGGAATCCATTGAACAACTTTCTAGCCAGTGGAAATTGCTTGATTAAAATGAATCTTAATTTCTACTTGGTAGGAATCGCTTATTGTATGTGAAGCAACAACTAAAATAAGCAGACTAGGCATCTATAAAAGCAACTTTCTTAAGTGGTGCAGACAAATTTAAAAGATGTATAGGGTGATCAAATAGATCCTAAGGTCGTATTTTAACTATTGATCATGCCATACTTTTAAAAACGGGTTTTTTAATCCCTGTAATAAAAGCTTCAATATCTTCCTATAATTCTCCATGCAGTCTCCATTTAAAAAAAAATATAAATATAAAGGAGAAATACTTTGTCTAGAAAAATATCCAAGGGTTGCATTGTTATTCAGCGACTATATATTGAGACCCATTTTTTCAGTATTCTGGTATTTACGTCTTTAAATATTTTCATCGCCTTTCGTAAATCTTCAATTCTTAACTTTTACTGATTTATTTTAATTTTAAATATAGTTGCAAATATAAATTGCGATAAAATCTTTTGGTCATTTAATATCCACTTTAAATATTCTACTTGAGTAATCAATAAATACTTGACTTTTTTTTTCTCCTTTTAATATAGTATTTTTGGACAAAGAGGCAGATTTTTATCTCGCAAATGAGAACTAGTGTTAACTGAAACTTCAAGTATTTTATTTGAAATTGTCTAAAATTTCCGTATGGATCTAATTTTAATGCTTATTCAGGCGTAACTTGTCTTTAATATCTCGATAAACTTAATTCAACCGAAAATATGATCTTTAACATGATTATTTACTTCCCAACCTAAATTTATGCAAACTTTTCTTAATACAAAACGTGATTTTGAAGTATGTATAATTTTCTACTAAATATTATCTTTAGTCGCGAAATATTTTGGCAAAATGCATGATTGTAAGAGTGTATATGCCCAAATAAGCTTATCTGTTTTAATATAGCAAAGGCGTGATGGTTTTAAGTAGATTGTGGCAAGTATTTTTTAATAACAGGAATGCTTTGATTTAATTTTAAGAGCTTGAGAAGTTATGAAATGCAAAATTGTCTCGGCAATACTATTGTTATAATAAATTGTTTTTTCTCCCACAGCTTTTCGTTGTTGTTGCACAATGGGATTATAACTAATTACAAAAAGAATTGCAGAAATTCTTGGTAAATATTACTACCTTATTTAACTTAAATTTGCTTAAGAGAATTTCACTTATTTAAATTTTTCACTTTACAGAAATTGCATGTTTTTAAAATTAGATATGAACTAAAATTTTTATCAATCCTTTGAAACTCACGATTCTAAATCTCGAATTTCGGAAAAAGAGGACAAAAGGTAAATTCTAGTGTGATTAAGAACTAAATACTCGGATCTTGGATCAATCTTTGCATTTACAACATTTGAATCGATCTTTGTAAGAAACAAGCTCAATAAGTAATCGATAAGCCTCGCTTATCGCAAGTATAACTAATGTCATGTATTTTAGAAAATAAAATACATGGTAAAATAATTCATGCATTCGTTATTGGTAAAGATTTGAAAAGGATTTCTAAATTATTGATGATAAATATGAATAACATGCAAAAGTTTACTACATGTTCGGGTTCAACTAAATATAATCGTAAAGTCGTTGGTGGCCGACTCGTGGAAACTTGCAGACTTTGAATACATTTTATATTGGGATATTTTGTGAGCAGACTTGTTAAACGACTTGGCAAGCACAAGCCGCTTGACATATTTTTAGGTGACGTTTAAATTCCTTTCGGCTTGAAAGTAATGTAAAATTTAAATTGCACGAGTTTGAAATGGCACTGATGCATCAAAATCTATTCTGACAGAACACGCATTGACATAAACCAATGAATCGCTTGTAACTAATCGGATGTCCAAACATTATCCTCAAATGAGGATAATTGCCACCTGGTAAACTTCAGTAATTGCTCAGACATTTCATAGCATACATTATTTTAACTTGTTTCACTTTAAGCATTTTACCTATAATACTTGTGTGTTTTTCGAGGAGCCAAGTTCTTGGTTTCCTTGATGAATTTTTTGTCCTTGACCACTTTAACTTTTTTTAACTTTCTAAATTTCTTTCGGGAGTTAGCTCATATAATCTTTATCAAAATATCAACTGGGGGAAATGGGAAGACAATTTTATTTAAAAGTGAGGTTTCAAGAAAGAAAATTTCTTCTACGGGAGGCATTAAATTTAAATTTTGTGGGTAAATATCAAATTTTTAAATTAAGAAATATTAGTTTAAAAATTTTTCAAATTAGTTAACTCGATCGAAAATTATTTTAAATTTTATGCTGTATCCTGCAAATCGACGTTTAAATTTGTTTCATACTTAAAACCTGTTTTTAAATAAATCTATTGCTTCAATTTCCAGCTGGCTCAAGGTTACGAGTTTGAATCTCAAACCGATACTGAAATTATCTCTAAACATTATGCATATTCATAAAGATAAACCCCATCTGTCATTCAGAGAGCTTGTTGAGCAAGTAATCCAGCAACTGGTAAGTAGTCTTAATGCATTTTTATTTAAAATGCATATTTTAAGAGGGACGATTACTATAATAGATGAATTTTAAGTATTTAATTTTATTATTTTTTATTTATTTTATTTATGCTTACTATTTATATTTTAACATTAACGATGTTATTCCTTGTAGGAGGGCATTTGCTCTAGCATTCAAAGTAAGCACTACCCCAATGAATGTGTAGCAACGAGGTAAGTTGGATATACTCTTTAGCAATTATAAAATGCTAACTTAAATCAAAATATTTATTCTAAAGTTGCAAACGCATTTTAGTTTGCAACGCATGAACACTCAAGCAAACTAATGTAATAACTTAAATTATGGCTATCGCTGTTCTGAAACTGAACTGCATTTAAGCAATATTAAGATATTATTATTTAAACTAAAATTGTAAAATACTTTAGGTAACACTTTTGTATTCATTCATTACAGTGAACAAATTGTATTCCATTTATGTAATTTTAAAATTCAATCTTCTTAAGCTTTATTTCTCTTTAGACGAGGAAGTCCTTTGCTTGTTGGAATAAAAAGCAAGACGCACTTGGCAACTGATTACATACCGGTTTTGTACAGCAAGGGTGAGAGATTTATATACGATTTCCATTTCTATCAATTTCTAAGCACTTATTTAATAAATCTCAAATTATAGTTATAAGTTTTCTTTAAAGATTCCTATTGATTGTTTTAAGAACATTTAAATTGCATTGGTTACATTGCACATTTAAATTGCATTTTAACAATTTTTAACAATTGCATTGTTTGTTGTATTTTTGCATGTCTTTATGAATATATTTGTTCTAAATTATTTAGCACTATCTTTACAAATCCTTCGTATAATTCTCTGCCTGTTCTATAAATCTCTAATTTCAGTGATTTTCCCATGTATGACTTTTCTACAACTTTGCACGAAACTTCAGATTTGGAAAAACAGAAACAAGGTATAAAAACATTTTCTCTTTATTATAGGAACTAATATTGTGCTCAGATTAAGATTTTCAGATTTAAACTACTTAACTTCTATTGATATTTTTAAATTTGTCTTCCTCGTTATAGATTAGATTAAATTAATGTAAGACTTTCAAACTGTTACTGTATAACTTAAAATCATTCACCTTATTTAGCTACAAAAAATGTATTGTCTTTAATATTGAGTGTTTATACAAAACACTGAAAAAATAAAATCTAAGATATTCCAATAAAAAAATATTTAACTCTTTGGTAGTGGTCAAATTCTGAATCTCATTTAAGAGTAGTTTCACATTTTTTTAATGCCTGAAAATCGTGTTTTGGCGACTTTAAACGTCTTCATAAATCATCTCTACAAAAAGTAAGATTAACCGTAGCTGAAGATTCATGTAGCAAATATGAATTGTATCTTGTTTTTAGTAAGTTTAATAGTACCATAGATACTAAAGTGCAATATTCTTGCAATCAAATTATCTTTGTAAAATTGTTCAATTGAAACTTAATTTTAAAATTAAAAGGTGCTTTATTAATCATTTAATTTTTAATCTTTCACTTTACACGCATGATTTAAAAAACTGAAATAGATTCTCAAGTATCGGCATCTGTTCAATATAAAATTCATCGTAGGAGCATCGAAAAATTCTAGGATTTTAAAGCTTTTCTAAAACCGGATTAATGAGTTAAAAAAAAACCCGTTGTGTAATATCATATAGTAGATTAGAAGAATATATAATGTAGTTGCTCTAGGTGAATTGGAAAAAGGAGTAATCTAATAATTCCTCTGCATTGTCTAAATCCGGGAATCTAAGGAAATGACCTTTACATGAGTCCAGATCTTATTTGGTAAATTTTTTATTCCGGGTAGATTTGGAAACTTTAGTTTTATTCCGGGTAAATTAAAATTAACAGAAATCTTCAAGGAAAGTGATCAAAACAAATTGCGACATGGAAAGGAAAGCATACATGTGGTTCTCGGTTAAGCAAGAAATTTAAACTTTAATCAAAACTTGTAGATGCTTCATATATTTTTTAAATGGAAAAGTTTTATAATCTTTAACATTCTTCTTACGATGTTTCTTTTTATTGTATTGTTTTTTCTGCTCATTGTTTTGCGTTTTTACTTTAATTACTGAATAGAGTGTTTCTATGTAAAATTGTTTTTTGATTATACTTTTCCCTTCCTGCATATTGACATCCTTGGTTGCACCTTTTTTGTAGATGAAAATGAGGGATCAGGTACTCAAATTTTTATTTTTTTCCTCTTTTTTACTATAATATTTTTATGAATTGCTGCATATAATTTTTGCAATACACTTAATATTTAATTTAGCACCGACTATTTCTGTCTTTAGATTCGTGGAATTAAATGTACATCTTGCTTTTAGGTGAAATTTAAATTGAATATTTTATATATCCAAAAATATGTACTAAATTTTTACTTCATATTGCCAGAAACATTGGGTACCATGAACTATATGGTAGAGTACAATTATAACTTTTCATTTGAAAGGCTCCTAATTTCAATAAATTATAGAAAAACAGAATTCAAAGTTTGAATGGATCTGCTTTATAAGATCAAAGATTATTAAATTTTAAGGAAACAAATTATAAGCAGTATTTCATTGTCTTGTATTATCCGTTATTTCTTTGTTCTATTTGTGTGGTATAACTGTTTAATTCTTTTTACCTATGATATTCCCAACTATTGAATTCTTGCATGAAACTTGAACTCTAAATGTCTAACATTTTTTACGATAGTTCTAATATCTATTAATAAAGACTAATATTAAAATAAGTTTAGTTCTCATTTGCCAAATTTCTTCTAAAACGTGGAAAACATTTTTTTTAAATAAGACGATTCTCACTATTCCAGATTTTAAGCCTCAAACTCCTGTTTAGGTAATTAAATAATGAAGGAAACTTATTTTAAAGCTATATCCATTTTTAACAAGCATATTTCTACAGTCTGCTCATGATATTGACTCGAGTTAATACAGGAATTTCCTTGAACTGTATACATTAAGATAAATCTACTTAAAGATTACTTGAATTTATCAAAGATAAAAAATGTGTAAAAAAAACTTAGTTTTTGACGTGCGATTCTTCTAATAATGATGCATCTTTTTTTTTAAAAAGAGATCTTTCTGTAAATTTACTTTCTTTTTTTACCTTCATAAGATATACGATCTCACCCAACAACTCCTTGCCACTTGGTACACTGCAAGCTCAAGGCATTCACAGGTCCGATTCTACAACCGAATTTCATCCAATCAGGGAGAATAAAGAGGATAGTATTTCTTTGCTTCCGATGCGAGTGCTGTCATTGAACACACCAATAGAGTAATATTTTGGAAGACGATGATGTTGCAGCAGTTAAAGATGGAAGTAAGTATTCAGCTTTTCTGGATCTTTTGAATATCTGTTGGTCAGTTTGAAGTACTTAATTTATATACGTTTTGCAGACTTGACGATCCATCGTTTGAAACGTACTCTAGATGAATCAACAGCTAGAGAAATTATTACTTTTTACAAAAATGGCCATTCAAGAAATCATGAAAAGGTAACTTGAATTTTTAGTTCAGTAGAATATTAAAACTGGAAAGTCCATTTCCGTATACTGATGAATTTAATAAAAACTAGTTTGTAATTTTGAGTTCAATAATTAATTACTTTACGCATTTTTAATGGCAATATATGCTTATTTTTAAAGTAGCCTTCAAAACATGAAATCAAATTCAAGTTAATGCACTTCTTTTAATCAATTTTTAGGTAGTTACAGCACGTTCATGCAAAAAGAAATTTTCGAACAACCCGAATCTGTCATAAATACCATGCGTGGTAGAGTTAATTTGGAAGCGGAAACTGTTGTTCTTGGTGGTATTAAGGATTACATTCCGGAAATTAAAAGATGCCGAAGATTATTTTCTTATTGGTTGCGGTACTAGTTACCAAAGTGCTGTTGCTGTAAGAAAAAATGTTTTTTGTTTTATTGAGTTTATCAATTTCATTAGTTCTTAATTTCAATCAATCTGATGCCTTAATAAAATATTTCTTGTATATTTACAAGCTTGGATATTAACTGTTACCGATTGCATGAATCGTCTCTTTATCCTTTCCTATTTCAAATATTTTACTTGATTCTTAGACTAGGCAAATTTTGGAAGAGCTTACAGAACTACCAGTTATGGTTGAACTTGCAAGTGACTTCATGGATCGCAATACACCTATTTTTAGGGATGATGTATGCTTCTTCATTTCTCAATCTGGTAAGTCCTTTCTACTTAATGAGATTTTTTTAATAAGCGATTAGTTTAGATGAATTGTAAAATTCCAAGTGTGAATAAATCCTGTATTCTAGAATAAATCTATTTGCGACTGCTAAAAATGGGCCTACTTAAATCTTCCTTCGTATGCATACTTGATTTTTCATTGCAAAACTTGCAACGTAGGGCAATTCGAACTATTAAGGTTAAGAATATTTCTATTCGGATTCAACTAATATTAAGGATATTTTCTAGGTTCTACATGAAAAGGGTTTAATGCAAGTATTAAAGTGTAACTATTGAAATCTTAAGGTTTACTAGGATAATTTCACTGCCAAAATAAGTGTCTGATAATCTTGCCTCAATACCCATTATTTCGAATCCGGCAGTTCTGTATAAAAAAATTACTCGAATCTTCATTTAAATATTAAACATGAATTAAATGCAGATATTAATCTATGCCTGTATTCTTGTAATATTTCAGGGGAAACAGCGGATACTTTAATTTCTCTCAGATATTGTAAAAATAATGGAGCTTTAGTAGTTGGTGTGACCAATACTGTAGGAAGTAGCATTTGCAGGGAGTCTCACTGCGGAATCCATATCAACGCTGGCCCGGAGATAGGAGTTGCAAGTACCAAGGTATTACTAATAATTCAACTACACTTGCCTAACTTTTTATTTTTAATTTATGAAGTATATTTTAATGCAGTATTGCAACTACGAAACTTTGTGTAAAAACAATATTAGATATGGCATGTACTTAAAGAGCATTATTAAGTCTAATGTCTAAACCTTAAATTTACGAGTTTCGGCAACAAAGTACTCCAAATGTTAACTTAACTAATTTCTTTAAGAAACCTAATTTTCCTTAATACGCCAGTCGCGCGTATTTTTATCGCAAAGATTTCTAAGCTAGCAAAGAATTTCTAAAACTTCGGCCGAAAGTCTATTTTTCATAATCGGAAGGAAAATTGCAACTCCATAAAACTCAATTTTTATGAAAGCAACAATTTATTGAATATGGTTAAATAGACAATCGAAGCCTAATTGTAATTAACATCTTACTGTGTTCTGCATCACGTCTTACTAAATTCAAATTCGGTGTAATTAATTTTCATAAATGCAACAATAGAAATTTGTTATATTCTATACATTATAACACTTGATAATCCTTTGACTATAATGGTGCTCTCTTTGCTGTGTGCTGATATAATTTAAATTAATTTTTAACAAATGCTATTAAATGTATTCCAAAGTCTTTTTATAATGTCGTATAAATTTTTATCTAGGCATACACAAGTCAATTTCTATCGCTGGTCATGTTTGCTTTAGTCATGTCCGAAGACAGAATTTCGATGCAATCAAGACGTAGTGAGATCATCAGAGGACTTAAAGTTCTACCTGAGCAAATCAAACAAGTATTAGAATTGGACTCGGAAGTCTTAAAACTATCTAAGGAAATATACCATCAAAAATCTGTTCTAGTCATGGGACGTGGCTTTAACTATGCAACTTGTTTAGAAGGAGCACTGAAAATAAAAGAGCTTACATACATGCACTCTGAAGGAATTCTAGCCGGAGAATTAAAACACGGACCTCTTGCTTTAGTAGATGATGCAATGCCAGTCATCATGGTAGTGACCAAAGATCCAGTCTATACGAAGTGCATGAATGCTTTGCAACAGGTCACAGCACGAGGTGGTCGACCAATAATTATTTGCGAGAAAGGGGATGAGGAAACTCAGAAGTTTGCTCACAAATATTTGGAAGTACCACATACAGTCGACTGCCTTCAAGGCATACTTACTGTTATTCCTATGCAGCTGCTATCTTTCCATATCGCTGTTCTGAGGGAATGCAATGTTGACTGCCCTCGTAATCTGGCCAAGTCGGTGACTGTCGAGTGAATCCGAATTTGTGCAATTGATTTCTGCAGCTGTAATTAGAATTACAGATTTTATTTGGAGCTTAGTGTTTGAAATTTTATTAAATCTGATTTTAGTTCAAGAGAATTGTTTTAGCTCGTAAAATTTTAGACAGCGGCAAAAAATTAGTTGCTATAAGTTTTATCAGGAAGTTGATCTTCAATCAAATGTTTTATTCAATGGAAATATTTAACCTAATCTATGCAAATGCTGTATATGAACTTTTTGTATATTTATAAATACATAATTGTATTCATCGAACTTTCATGTATGGATTCTTTAAAAGCATGCCTTGTCTCTTTAAATTACATAAATGTAATTTCAGTAAATTGTGTTTGAAAATAAAATCGAAACGATACATACATTGTAGTTGGTTAACTCTTTTTAAATTGCATTAAATGTGCACTGTAAATTGAAACATTTCGAACTAAAAACTATTTCAGTATACTATATAAGCTTCAAGTTTAAATAAAGCTAACATAAGGTTTATTAGAAGGTTCCAATACAAATTAAATATTTTGGTAGGTTTTCTTACGTCTATATTTGAAAATCTGTCTTGGTAAGCATACAAATCATCTGCATAAATCTGGACTATACACAACAAATACTGTACGTGCTGGGTATCTACATTCCATGATAAAAATTATGAAAGCTCGTAAATCAGATTCTTTAGTATGTTGCCGTGAAACAAGATCTTGGGGATCGATCACTTTTAATGCATGTAAATACTATTGCATAATTAGTGATGTTTTTCAATATTGCAACTCTTGAAAATGGTTGTCTACATAAATTTTGGCCACAATTTCAAAGGATGCAGTTTCATTTCTTTATGGATTTTTAGCGTCTGAAGTGTATAAAAATGAACTAAACTCGAGCCACCTCCACAAAATTAGCATAGTATTCGCATAATGTTGCAACATTAAAGACTATTTACCATCCAGTTGAGAAATTTAAATTTGCTTTTAGAAGTATGCGAAGGTGCCGATTATCTTAAATGTCATTCAAAAATGTTTTGATTACAACTACTAGTTGTACGAAGAGTTCTGGTACTTCCATTTGTAGAAATGCCATCTAGACCCGAAATTTTTCGATGTTGAAGGAATTAATCTTGCCTGTTCTGACATTTTTGATTCGTATCCAGGCCTCGGTAGTTTTAGCCCTCCATAAGAATTTTCGAAGGGACAAATGACTGAACGTTACCTTCTCTTGTATAACTTCATCACTTGCATGAAAACCCAAATACTATTTTCGCCATTAAGCTATAAATATAAATTATCAATTCAAAGGCGTTTTGAAAGAATCGATCATCCAACAAAGGCTAGTGGTTAATTCTAAAAGCTTAATCTTAAGCGCTGCATCATGGATTTTGTCGGTTTTCCGCCCCTCTTGATTACAACTTCCTACATACTAGAGTTTGGAGAGGTTAATCAGTTTAAAGCTTCAGTGGAGCCATTAAATCATTAAATGCATGATTGAAGTTTCAGTTCTTAGAGTCTATATTGGTTATGGCCTTTACTTTAGTAGATTTGATGTTGATATGACCTAAAGAAAACTGTTATAAACTTGTCGAGATAAAAGTAAAAGTGATTCTTAAGATTTCATGCCCTATATTTACATATAAAATAAGCCATCTTGAAAAAAGTTAAGCCCAGCGGGCAATGAGAACAGATATGGGGAAAATGCAGCACACACTTCCTTTTCCAAAAATTAAAATTCTACATCATTACAGTTCTGGTTACCTTATTTGAACTCCTACTTGAAGGTATTTTTCGATCTCAATTAAAGTGAAAATAGAACACTTGGAACATAATTTCATGTAAATTCTTCATCTATGCGCTTTTTTTTATTTTGGCAAAGAAACTATTCAATACCGGTATGAAAGTCATCGTTCAACGAAGTTTTCATTTCAATTTGTCTCTAGGAGTTCTTGCCTCTCCTAAATATTTAAATTTTCATTCTCTCGCGAGAAAGAAAAGTACTTACGAAAGAACATGAGGACTTTAAATTTCCTGCTTACTCTTGAGTAGCGGATCACTTCATAACCGATCTCGGCAAGATTCTCCGGCTGAGTAACAAATGTCATCCCAAAACAACCAAGATTCTCGGTTAACATGCTATCTTGAATTAAAAACTCGCTTTCGATGAAGGCATTTCAGCAGGAGAATATTAGAAAAATGTACAAGTACCCACAAACCTTATTAGGCTTCCTTGGATGCAGCATGAAAGATGGGTCTAGCATGTTACAATTGCGGTTGAATATTGCTGCATCCACGATTCAAATTCTACGAACCGCTGCGCTCGACTTGAAAGGGGGTGATGTATTTGTCCACAAATTCTTTTGAAAGACATAAGTTAAACTCGTATGGACTCGTTTGATGCAGAATTTGGGAAGGATGTAAACACGAGGCTGCTTGAGTATTTATATTTAAGCGGACTTGCTCGAGTAACTTTCAAAGCAATTTCGAAAAAGCACGATTTTTGAACACTTTGATTTGGCATTGAATGACTGTTCAGCAAACGCGAGCAATAATTAGTTGAAGGATGTTACCATCTTACAAGTTCAAGTGCGATGTACAAACTTTTAAACACTGCCTTATTTAATCGATTCACCAAAGCAGAAGTCGCATAAATCTCGAAACTTCTTTAAAAAAAAAAAAAAAAAAAAAAAAAGTTTCAGTTTCTGCATCGATGTTTGAAGAATTCTGAGAACCGGTTCGAACGTCGTAGCTACGGTACAGATATGCAGCTTGGGAAAGTGGATAGTCTATAAAACTGTTTCGCGCCGCTCTAAGGGGACCAGGTAAGCTCAATCTCTGTAATGTTAAATTCATCATTTCTGAGAAAAATGTACGTGTACGTTTCTGTAAATGTATGAAATTTTTATGGTAGTTAAAATAAACTTTGAATTAGATTCCGAATAAAAATGTGAACTAGATAATTTAAAAGGATTTTCAATAAATCATTTTTAGGCACCGATATTTTTCCAAATATGCTAAAATTCTTAAAATATATAACAGGGGTTTGATGATTAAGAACTTTTTTTAGCTTTATAGATCTTGAGAAAAAGGAATATGAATCTGGAATTCAGTTTGAAAACTGAATTAAGATTACGTTTTGATAATTAATCACTGGAGCTTAAAATTATGGAGATATAACGCATTAGTATAACAAATAAAAAAAAAAAAAAAAACTAGGATTATTTCTATAAAGAATGAAATTCTTCCTGGTTTTGACTGTCGATAATACAGTCTTGGATAAATTTCTTTTCTTGCTTTAATGTAGGAAATATATCAACCGCCAACTTTTAAAGTTTCAGTGCTTACAAATGCAATTTTTGGTACACAAGTCCAAATGATACTTGGCAAGTTCCGAGCCTCCATGGGAAAAAAAGTAAAAAATTTGTTAAGGCTCTAAATATAAGCTTGATGACTTCTATTATTGGAAGTGGAACCCCAGTATACTTGGTGTGGTAATCTTTTGCTCGGGCACGATAATTTAACGTGAAGACAAGATTTTTTGATATTTCTAGATTTTTAACTTTGTTTTTAGCAACTGAAAATCGTAACTAGTTTAAAGTTACTAATATCTGTTAAACTTTTTATATTTTGTTAAAAGTAGAGCATTAACTAAGGTTCAAGTGGTTTATTTCCAGCCATTAAAGGGCCCATAATCTGAAAGTGTTTAAGAACGAAAAATTTACAATGTATCACACTTGTTTATTGAAAGCTAAAAGAAAATTTCAAATTATTTAAAGTCGTGTAAAAATCAATTTTTTGGTCGAATGTTGTTACTAGGCCCCTTAGCAAAGTTTTTGCAAATTATCACATGTTTTACTAAGAACTTGGTCTGATTTCTTGCACACAAATATCTGAAGATAAATTTCAGCCATCAGCACTCGCTTTTTGTAATGCGTACAAAATCGCCTTCAAAAATGATTTACAGTTTCCAGAGAGTCGTACTGATATGGTTTGCATGTGTTTTTATGCGACCTATGAGCCAATGTTTGATTTCAGCAACCCATTCGGCATTATTCATATGGATACTCACGGATCTAGAAAAGCTCTGTTTAAATTTGGGCTGTCCATCGGAACTTGAAGTATTTTCTGGTAATCGAAGTTTTGTCCTAGACCATATTTGAAATTCGAACACACTGCTGCAAGTGATTTTAAGAAAAATTCCAAGCAGTATTTAACAGTGTCAACAAATAGACAAAAGATGTACTGGTGTTATAGTATTCGCCAAAATAGGTCACGATCGTGCTAGCAAAACACGCATCGTAGTATAACTTATTTGGGTGACAAGTCCAAAACGATGTAACTCACTTTCAGGATTAATCTTGCTGTTTGGAAACGTTTTCACGAATAATATGATCATCAGTGCAGGGCTACAATGCCAACAACTACTGATCTTTGACTTTAAATGGCGTGCGGTACGTTCTAACTGTTTGGCTGTGCACTTTGCGATAACTTGCAAACTTAGACCAACAGATCTCGGTGAGTCGCAGTAAATGTTGTCGGAGGTGAGTAGTGCCTGAGAGGGAGTTGACTGCAAACACATAAAAAAAGTCGGTGTTCGATGGAGTACGGACGGCAGCTACGAGAAAGACTATCCATCATTGCTTACATTTGCATAAATTTACAAGGTACTGATCCTATTGCCTTTCTCGCGCTCTCTATGCAGAGCAACTCCCGATTTATACATTTGCTTCTAAAACGGCTGGCATTCACATAAGAAACATTGAAGCTTAGATTAATCTGACCAAACTCATTGTTCACATTTGGCTTCCCTGTGTTGTGGTCATCATGTCAATGCTTGAAACTTTTACTGACCAAATTTTAAAGAAATAAAATAAGATAGTAATTTTAAATTTTTTACACACTCATGTTTTCATTTTGAAATATCGTACATTCTGGTTCTCGACTTCAACTAGTTTACTAGTTTCTAATAATAAACACACACAGATGTCCATTTATATATACTTATTGAAAAGGACAGCATATTATGTAAATAAAATTTCCTATTTCTAGATTGTGTATGATCAAAAGCCCTTTAGCACCACTAGCTCATTTGTTTTCTGCAAGTAAAATTACATCTGTGGTAAAAGTTGAGATTGAATTTTCTTTTCTTTTTAACAGAGACATCATTACTAATATACCTTACTTACGTGTCAAACTATAGTATAACAAGGAATAATTCAAGTCATTTTGAAAAGTGAACCAAAAAAGACTACCTTTTGAGCTAAAATAGTTATCATGCCATTAAAATCGCTGCACATTTTGCTGGGTATTAGCTTCGTTCTGATATGATGCTAATATAATAAATTTCCAATGCTATATTTTATTTGAAGGAAAAGAATAAATCTTAAATATTTTCAGACGCTTGTAGCGAAAATGGATTCTAAACGCCATATCAGAATAAGATTTTTCTTGAAATTATGCCATAGAAAGTAAGTTTCATGTCTTCAGAAGTAATAGTGAGAGGCCTAATGGCCGAGTGATTAGCGCTCAGTGGCACAGGTTTCGGATTTGAGTCTCGGCTGTGCCATGGATGTTTGTAGTGGTTCGGAATCCACTGTAAGCCGTAGGTCCCATTCTAATACGTAGGGTTGATTGTTGGACGTAGCGATGACAATCCTACTCCTTAAAAAGTTAGCATCCCAGAGCCAAGTCAGACTTCCACCTACGGGTGCTCCATCACAACAGAAGCCCCCTCCTCCCCTCTTTCCATGAGACTATATGGGTTCTTGGACTTGGTCTAGATGTTGCTGTCTACCAAGTGAGATAAGAAACAACTACAACAGAAGTAATAGTTCATTCTATATTGACATAAACTAAAAAAAAAAAAAAAAATTTCGAAAGATAAATTTTTCATGCTGGTAATGAGGTGTTGAATCTTAATTTCATTGGTCACAAATTCTGTTTTATTTGCACTGTTTTATTTTTTACAATACAAAACGCGTATGTAATTTTAAAATCACAATGCAAGGTTTTTATGCCTTTTTTTTAAAAAAAAAAAACTTTTCTTGATTTAGGTCTCATTTCTTAGATAGAAAACCTGATTATTATTTTCTTTTCAATTCTGTCGTAAAATTTCACAATTTTTAAAATTTGCTTAAATCTATATAAATATAACCTTATAATACATTTTCCAAATGTTCAAAGAAATACTTTAATAAAGATTTATATAACTTAATTGTACTATTTTTTATAAATAAAAATCTTCTTAAATAAACAAACAACTGTAATTGAATTTGCTAGTCTTTAAAACCAAAACAAACTTTCATATCTATTTTTGAAATACTTTTTATATGCAAGAATTTTCGAAACCACAACAATAGCAAAGACACTGCGATGAATTCTGCTTCTATATTTCACGTGTTTTTAACCAAAGTTGTCGGTAGTTAATATTCCATAAATGTAACCAAATCTTATTTGTCCTTCAATTGAACTACTTAATGCTAATGACCGTTATCCTTGACCTCATTGTGATATCTATGAAGGCATTTTACACGAGGATGAATTAATGACATCGACGCCATTTTTCTAGAAGTTCCTATCTCATTTGCATTCAAAATACCTGTTTTTTTTTTTTCCCGTTAGAAAGTACTTCTAGAATCACACGATCATTTTTTAAAAACTTTATAGCGGAATTTGAAAGAATATCGGAAACCTGCCTTTTTTTGACAATTCTAGATTGGACTCAACAAATTTTTTTCAATTAGTTTTAAAAAAAAATTTTTTCCACAAAAATCATTATACAATAAAATTACTAACATTATACACAACGCATATGCTAACTCCTCTAAGCCAGTTCACAACAATAACATTCACTTCCTTCCTGCACACATCAAAACGCTCATTGCTGACAGAAATCGCAATAGAAAGATTTGGCAAAGACACCGCGATCCTATCTCAAAAACTCACTATAACAGATCACAAACCAAGCTTCGTAAATCTTTACATGAATTCACGCAAAGCAACTGGACCAATCGTTTGCAGGCTCTACATCCAGCAGATGGCTCCATCTGGCGTGCGGTTAAGCAGTTAAAAGGTGCTAAAATTAAAGTTTCCGATCTAAAGGACGCGAATTCTGCGCCGATATTAAATGATTTAGACAAAGCAAATTTGCTCGCGGGCAGCTTTCAGGATCAGTTCCAAGTAAATAATCTCTCTAACCCGCTTACTAACGACACCGTTAAAAATTCTGTAACTCTTTTAAATTCTACATGCAATCCGAATAAACTTGTTAAAATTAATCCGTCTTTACTTTATGAATATATTTGTAAACTTAAAATTAATAAAGCGCCTGGTGCGGATAATGTTACTAATAAAATGCTCAAAAACCTGCCGCATAATATTATTATTTTACGTATTGCTAATTTAATCACTGCCATTATTAAACTTTCTTATTTTCCCCTTTCCTGGAGGAAAGCCATTGTTCTACCTATTCTTAAACCTGGAAAGGATCCTTCTAACCCCAGTAATTATCGCCCTATCTCTCTTCTTTCTACTTTAAGTAAGTTAACGGAATTCGTAATTCTGCATAAAATTAAAAAACATCTCTAAACACTCTATTATGATTCCACAGCAATTTGGTTTCACTTCTCAGCTTAGCACGACGCATCAACACCTTCGCATTACGGAAATGATCTCTGAAGGTCTAACTAAAAAGGTTCTAACGGGAATTGTTTTCCTAGATGTAGCCAAAGCATTTGATAGAGTCTGGATCGATGGCTTAATTCATAAACTCATTGCCTACAAGTTTCCGGTATACTTAACACTGCTCATCAAGTCTTACCTATGCGACAGAACTTTCACTGTTAAAGTTAACAACGCTCTCTCTGCTGACAAGAAAATTGGAGCGGGAGTTCCACAAGGATCATTAATTGGTCCAACTCTTTTCAATTTGTACATAAATGACATTCCACAGACACATAGTATTTCGCTTGGAATCTACGCTGATGATACAGCAGTCATCACCTCTGGTAAAACACTTACAGACATTCAACTATATTTCATGACCTACTTCACTCATCTTGAAGCTTGGCTTACTAGATGGCGAATAAAAATCAACGTAGATAAAACAGAAGCTGTGCTCTTCACGAGGAGAAGACTTGCGCCTCCTAACATTTATCTTTTAACCAATTAATCAACTGGTCTACTAATGCTAAATATCTGGGAGTTTATCTTGATAATAAACTAACCTATAATACTCATTTTAGTAACATTAAAAGGAAAGCTAACAACTGCATTCGCATGCTGTATCCATATATTAATAAAAACTCACCTCTTTCCTTAGAAAATAAACTAATTATTTATATGTACTATTTGCGGCCCGTAATAACTTATGCTTGCCCGGTTTGGGGTACTGCTGCAAGGTACCAGATTAATTTTATTAAACGTTTTGAAAATAAAATCCTTAGAATGATCACTAGTTCTCCATGGTACTTTAGAAATGATGACATCCGTCGTTGTTTAGCCCTCCCTACTATTCAAAATTTTATGCTGAAGCTTGCGACTAATTTTTACGCAAATCTAAACTCTATTCCGAATGATGAAATTCGTAATCTTCCAAGATACGATTTCACATTACCGGAAAACGCTAAGCGCCCACGGGCGTCTCTGCATAATTTGCACCAGACCTAGATCCTTGTCATCATTTCTAGCAGCAATTACTCTACTTTGCAGTACTTTTCATCTGTTCTATTCTTTTTTTGTATATTTTTGTGTCATGCATTGTATATTAATTGTTTGTATATATTATACTTAGTAGTTTTCGTAGTATTAATTGTTGTTTGTATATATTATACTAAGTAGTTTTCGTAGTATTTTTTTCAATCTCTTTTTTCGTCTTAATTTTTAATTTTGCATTTCTTATTTTCTCTTTAACTTTGCACTTGTAAATTTTTATGTAATCTGGGCAGACTATTATCACTTATTCCTTTTATTCTCTATATTATTAATGTTTCTCTCTCCAATGGACTTACTGTGTGCCACTCTGGAGTAAAGGTCGAAAAATGACCAAGGCACTCCGTGAACTTAAATGATGATGATTATACAATAAATTATGAAGAATTACTGTTATATTAATATAAATTCGTTTTATATTTTGTGAACTTTTGATCAAAATATTAAAAGAAATTTTAAACGTAATGTTTAACATGATAGCCTTTTTAATTGCACTTAAAATGTTCTTTACATGAACCCAGGTTCGGTTGGGTTTGTTGCTCAACGTTCATTTTGTGCGCAATTTGGGCTAATTGGACCTGAACTGTTGGGACATTTGGATTCAAATATTAGATATAAAGAGAAATTTCATTTCCTTTGCTAAATGCTATGTTATTATGATTCTACTTTTAAGTGACATTATTTTGCCTGGATATTTTGCATGGAAACCTACCTTTTGAGAAATCTAGATTGGACTCAATTTTTTTTTTTTTTTTTTTTTTTTTTTTTTTTTTTTTTTTTGGACATTTGGACTCAAATATATAAAGAGAAATTTTATTTTCTTTACTAAAATCTATGCGATTATTATTATCATACTTTAACGACTTTTAAGTGACATTCCTTTGCAACACAGTGCCCTACGTAAATTTTATTTTTTAATTAATTTATTTTTAAACATTCGTTATCTTAATTGAATTGAATACAGTAAAGGAATTTATAAAAATTAGAAGATAATTTTTTTTTTAAGTTTCAAAAAGATATTCGTCGTTAATTGGCAAATGATAACTTAAATTTCATTTATATTTAAAGTTTCAGTTAAATGATAACTAAATTTTTATTCATAAAATATTTCCTAAGGCTTTTATATGATTTTTATGACACTTTATTCCCAAATTAGATACCAATTTTAGAAGTGAAATAAAAAATTACGATGACAAAAAATTTACAATGACAAAAAATCTACAATGACAAAAATCATTATAAAATAAACTATGAAGAGTTACTGCTATATACTCTTTCGGTCATGTTATATACCACTCGGTAATATTTTCTGAAAAGTTCAACACGCTATCGTATTGTAGGATAAACTTACAAAACTCATAAACCTCTTTAGAAATTTTCATTTCCTTTTCTCAACATGTTTGTAATTATTTTCCATAATGAATTAATATTTTCTTGTGAGGATAGTATTCAATATAATTTCATTTTATATTTTGTAAGTTTAATTCTTTCTTAAAAATTTTTTAATCAAAACTTTAAAATAAATAAAAAAATTTAATGTTTAAAATGTAATGTTATTTAAATGTTTGATCTGGTAGTCTTTTTTAAATACACCTCCAATGGTCAATATACACCAGAAATCTTCGTAAAATTTCCAGGAGTTTGGAGTCAAGTTTTTATTTAATTAATAGTGGATTTAATTTTAATAGTGTATTGAAAAGCTGTAAAACTTTTAAAAAAGCAAAATTTTGCATATTATACATAATTTCAAAGGGTTTTTTTTTTATCCATGTGATTACAATGTCAATAACATGCACTAAAACTTTAATAATGTCTTTTTACTTAGTTTAAGACCTCTTAATTTCTACTTTTTTAAAATTTTCATTTTAGTGAGAAATTGTAACTATTTCTTTACCAATTGGTATATAAAGAACACATTTCTTGTACGAAAATCTTAAATGGCAAATGTAGAATCTTCATGAATTACTGGCCAGAAGGAAACCATTTAATATTCAGTAATTGCCTTCTGATACAGATTGAGAAGTTAATCTTGTATATTATTTTAAAGGAAAGTTTCACGTTCTAATAGATTTTTTTTTTTCGTATTTAAGAAACAAAATTTCCTTTTCTTGTACTATACTTCCATGAGTATGTAAAAAATAGTGCAGGAATATGTAAATAATTAAAATTTAAGAATTCTAGTTAAAAGAATTTTATTTTAAATTGTATTTTTTTACTTCATGTACTTAAATTAATTAGAAATAAAATTATAAATTTGCGTAGTCACTTTTTATTGTGCTGTATTTTAATGTAAAAAATAATTAATTTGTTATAAACATATTAATAACTATAATAATAAATACGACGCCTTTTAATAACTAGTTAATTATAAAAAATATATACAATATTAAATTTAATGTAGAATCTTTATGCATTAATGCCAGAAGGAAACTTTAATATTCAGCAATCGCCCTCAGATACAAATGGTGGAGTTAATCTTGTAGATTAATTTAAAGGAAAGTCTCACGTTCTAAAAGATTTTTTTTTCATATTTAGAAATATTTAATAGATTTTAGTACTTTCCTTTTTTTTTTTTTTTTTGTGCTATTCTTCCAGGAGTATGTAAAAAAATAATACGGGAATATACATAAAATTAAAATGTAAGAGTTCTAATTAAAAAATTTTTTTAATTATATTTTTACTTCATGTACTTAAATTAATTACAATTAAAATTATAATTTTACATAGTTATTTTTATTGTACTGAATTTTAATGTAAAAAAATTTAATTAAATTGTTATAAGCGTATTAAAAACTCTAATAATAAATGCTACGCCTTTTATTAATTATTAATTTAACTGATTATTTATAAAAATATAGATTTAAATATTTTTAATTCTATTATTATTCCTTTTACATTTTGGGAGGTATATTGCAAAAAAAAAAAAAAAAAAAAAAAAAAAAAAAAAAAAAAAAAAAACCACCTTCCCTAAAGGTATTTTGCAAAAGGCTAATGTAAACAATTAATAATACCATCTTAGAAAGAAATTAGTAAAAATGATTATGCATTAATTGATGAGTTTTACTATATAAGAGGCAAAATCTAAAAAATTAGAAAATATTTTTACAAATTTAATAATTGAATATTTATATCATCTCTTCACTCAAGGTTATGCCACATTCTGAAACTATATTGCAGATTTCATCAAGCATTTTTGGGGGAAAAAACTGTAATTTGTTTAATTACCAAAAGCCTATATGCCATGATATTCGTGACACAATGATGACATGTAGGAAGATTCTGGTTCAAATTAACTGTCAACATCAGTTGCAGTCATTGTTTTCAAAAAGATGAGACTCAATAATAATTGTGACAGTGTGTGTAGTGGTTGCACATAGTCAGGTTGTCTGATGGTTTCTAGATTTTTCCCAGGATGCAGAGGAGGAGTAACTACCCCTAAAACTCCTCCAAGAAGACAATTTCCCCTTCCTTGCCTCTCAGTGATCCAGTCATTGTATACATAGATGGAACACGAGATCCACCAATGTTTAACAAAAATGCTTACACAATATAAGCAAATCACCGACTGTTAGACTGGTTGTTGAAATGTTTTCCAGGTTTACACCCATACGACATGCAAATGTGAGGAAGTCTTTTAGAAAGGCAATAGCTCCCCTTTCTATACTTTCTTACTATACCATTTTTATACTTTAAAGAATGTTCGTGATGTTTTCTGTTAAATTATATCTGTAATGGAGAGGGGCGATGTCTAAACTAGATAAGAAATGCAGAGCAGTTTTACAATGCTTTATACGTTTTTTTTTTTTTTTTCTACTCTTATCCTACTTGGTAGACAAGCAACATCTAGACCTAGTCCAAAAACCCTGTGTGGTCTCATGGAAAGAGGGGCAACTTCTGTTGTGATGGAGCACTCGTAGGTAGAAGTCTGACTTGGCTCCGTGACGCTGAAGAAGGAGGCCAGTGACTTCTGTGAAGACTTTTAGAGGAACCATCCCGCATTTATGGGAGAAAACCCGGAAAACTCCCACCAGGTTGTCCGTCTAACGAGGTAAGATGCTGAATATCATCGAGTCTCTTACTTTCTTGAAACAATGTCTACAACAAAGCCACCAATGGATTGAAACTCCGCCCTAATGCTCAGCAAAAGCTCGCGTTGCCACTGAGCCACGAGTTCGGCATGCTTCATACGCTTTTCAATGAAATTATAACTGAAATATATCGCTATTTTAAAACTAACTAATAAGTAAAATTAAATAATTCATAAAGTATGATTATTTCAGTGCAAATATTTATAACTGGTGTTTTTAAATATATTTAAGATTTAATCTTACGTTTAAGAAATTTATATATATTTTTAGAATTGTTTGAAACTCGGTTAGAAAATTAAATAAAATCAAAAGGTAATTAAAACTAAGAATGACACTTTTAGAATACTTTGGTTACCATGGTGAGGCAAGGCCTCTATCTACAGGGAGATTTCGAGCCAGGAGATGTTTTCTTTTTAATTCCAAGAACCCGACCCCGTGTGGTCTCATGGAAGGAGGGAAAATTGGGAGACATCTTCTGTTGTGATGGAACACCCGTAGGTAGAAATCTGACTTGACTCAGTGACGCTGACTTTTTACGGTGTAGAGTTATCAGCCCTACACTCAACAGCCATATTAGAACGGGAACTACGATTTAAAGTGGATACCAAACCACTACAAACATCTTTGACACGCGCGGGCTCGAACCCGAAACCTATGGCACCGAGCTCCAGAGCGCTAGTCACTCGGCCATCAGGCCCCAAATACAACAATCATCATCATCATCATCCTTCTCCTCATCTTTGACGTAACAGCCCCATGGCAGGCCAAGGCCGTCTGCCTGCTAGCAGATTTCGGGACATGAGATGTTATCTTTTTACAGGGTAAGGTTGGCAGCCCTACGCCCAACAGTCATATTAAACTGGAAGCTTCTTAACCCTCGTCATGTTTTAACAGATTTCTCTTAATATTTCTTTTGGCTTGACATTATTTTTTTTTTTACCTCTTTAAAAATTGTTTAAAGAGGTAAAAAAAAAATAATGTCAAGCCAAAGAAATATTAAGAGAAATCTGTCTTTATAAAAATGTTTTAATACATAATTCATGATTATGCATGATTAACACTTAAAATACTCTACACGTGTAAAGCATAAAATAGTGAAACTAATATTTTTCTTTTTTAAACGAACATTAGGAGAAATACGAATTCAGTTTAAAAAAATATCAGATGACCAAATTATTCGTAATGATGAGATTCAATTCTGAGAAGTCAGAAAATAGATTATTTTTAATACACTCATGTCCATAAATTAAGGATAATTCAGAATCACACAGAAATTGAACTCTAAAATAAAAGTTTCACCTGTAGAATTATCACACACATCTTGAAGAAGAATATGCAAATTACAGGAAACCACCAGATGGCGCGGATAGTACGTCACAATGACGAGAGTGTAAGAGACTGGTATATAAGGAATGGTGGCAAAGAAGTTAAATTGTTCAAAAGCGCTTTAAAAGCCTTTCAGTGCAATAACCGCATAGTTATGGCACAAAGGAAGCATTTGGATGATTTTTATGTGGTAGAATTATCGGACGACTGGAATGTGGACGTAAACAGCTGGAAGTATCCGAGGAACTTGGAATCGCCCAGAGTGTCATCTCCAGGCTTTGACAACGATTCCAAGATGATGGTAATGTGAGTAGATGTTACAGCACAGGTCGTCCCCGAGTTACAACGCCGAATGAGGACCGGTATTTAACAGTTACTGCCAAAAGAAACAGACGGGGCACAGCATCAGACCTGGCTCGTCAGCTCTCTTCAGCTACCGGTATGACAGTTTCAAGGCAGGACGTGTACAGACACTTAGGGCACATTGGTCTATAGGCTCGTAGGCCTGTCAGAGGTGTTCCACTTACCGCAACTCACTGTCGCCTGCGATTAACCTGGAGTAGAGAGCATGCATTGTGGACACCGCAACAGTGGTCTGGTGTGATGTTTTCCGACGAGTCCAGGTTTAGTTTGCAGTCTGATTCCCACCGGACTTTCATATGGAGAGCGACAGGTACCCGTTACCACCAAGAGAACACCATTGAACGACACCTTTACGGTGGTGCAGGATGGCTCGTTTGGGGAGGAATTATTCTTGGTTCCAGAACTGACCTGCATGTTCAGAGTGTAACGATGACAGGCCACATCTATCGGGATGTCATTCTGGAACTACATGTACGTTTGTTTCGGGGCGCCATGGGTGCTGAATTTCTGTTTATGGATGACAACGCCCGTCCTCACCGTGCAAACTTTGTAGACGAATGCCTTCAATTGGAGGATATCCCCGTATGGATTGGCCAGCATACTCACTGGACTTGAATCCAATAGAGCATGTGTGGGATATGCTTTGGCCGAGGAATTGCAGCCCGTCAACCCCTCCCACCAGTCAACCGGAACTTCGGAGGGCATTGCTTGATGAGTGGTGTAATATTCCGCAAGATCACATTGATAATTTGATACTCAGCATGCCTAGGTGTTGTAAGGCCTGTATTGCATCGCTCGGGAGACATACTAACCATGTTATACTGTTTTTTGTAAATAGGTTCTTTTTTGAAATTTGCTCCAGGGAGTAAAAATCGCAATTTTTATTAATTATGTCAAACATATAGCATCTTTTTGCTCTTTACCTTTTGTTTAATAAATAGACTTTACAAATAAGTCAAATTTGTTTTGCTTCTGTCTCTTTCTTTGCCTAAACTTCATTATCCTTAATTTATGGACATGAGTGTATTATTCCGATTGAAAATATTTGTTTTGGGCATTCCAACGTGTGTACGTAGATTGTTTACCATAATACTTCATCGTCATTCCAAAACTCGAATAGTTGTTCAGTGAAATTAGAACGAACATTTTTATAATCGAATATCAGGAATAAAGCATCATTCATTATCATTATTAATCAGATTTTAATACTGGCATTGTTTCGTTTTAAGACCACTTGATTAAATGAAAACAATGGGGATTAATTAACTAAGTGAGCTCAGGTGGCACTGCCTCCTAATACTAATTAAAAAAATGTACCTTGCTTGTCTATCAATTAAATGGGGAATGTATCAAAAACTTTTAAAATGCAAATATGTAAATATGTAAAGGGGGTAATATCATTCATAAAGGGGGTAAGCATCATTCATTATCATTTTTTTTGTACTAGTGCAGCTGGCAAACACTTAGACAATTGTTTTGGATGCCTTAAGGCAAGCGCTGCACCGACGTTACTCACTTAGCACTACCCATGAGGTACGTGTAGCTTGAAGATAAGCTACGGACGCGGAGTAACAATACCTCCGCAACGCTCTACGATCCTGTTAGACCGGGACCGACGGAAAGTGGATTCCGAACCACTACAAACATCCATGGCACCGCCGGGACTCGAATCCAAAACCTGTGTTTCTGAGCTCCAGAGAGTGTTTCGTTTTAAGAGTATTTGATTAAATGAAAACACTGGGAATTAATTAAGTAATTGATTTCATAAGGTAGAGAGGCCTAATACAAATATAAAAAAATGTAACTTTGCTTCTCTGTCAATTATATTGGAAATGTATCAAAAACTTTTAAATTGCAAATAAAGTTTTAAAAGGGACTGGATCAACCTGATGGTTAGCACGTTTGGTTTTAGAATCTGACAAGAGAAGTGCATGCTGGGGATGGGTAAAATAAATCCGTAGACGGAAAGTCATTTCATTGGACTTAAGAAAGAAGGTCCGAAGAAGCTATCCTTTCAAAATGTTCATTCAAAATAGTTTTGGCAAAATGTGGTTGCATTCCTCTTCTCTTTTGCCCCTCTTCCTTGTGTAACTCTGAATTGCTAAATATCTGCCGTCGTAATGGTAAATGATCTCAGACATTCGTTTGCCCGGAATTCGAAAACAATAAATTTTAAATGTTTATTAATAATATGGAAAAACATTTTACAAGGGCAGAAGATTTTTTGAAACTGCATCAAGTGTAGAATTGCTAAAGCATCGCCTGCTCATATTTTAAACTGTCTTGATTTTATGAAGTTTTATTTGAACCTCTTCTATTTTTGGACTTTTTAGAGGTTTATGGAATCTAATAGCAAGTCAAGTCTAATAGTAAGTCTAATAGCAAGAACCTACCGGGGATCATAAACAACAACAAAAACATTTTTTTTTTTTGTACTAATGCAGCTGGCAAACACTTAGACAGTTGTCTTTGAGGCCTTAACGCAAGCGCTGCACCGACGTTACTTGCTTAGCACTACCCAGGAGGGGCGTGTGGCTTGAAGATAAGTTACGGACGCGAGTAACATTACTCCCGCAAGGCTCTACGATCATATTATACGGTTTAAAGTGGATTCCAAAACACTACAAACGTCCATGGAACCGACGGGACTCGAACCCAAAACCTGTAGTTCCGAGCACAGAGCGCCAGCCACTCGACCATGAGGCCCTTCTTGGCAAAATGTGGATGCACTCCTCTTTCCTTTTGCCCCTCTTCCTTGTGTAACTCTGAGCAGCTAAATACCTGTTGTCATAATAGTAAATGATTTGAGACAATCTTTTGCCTGTAATTCGGAAACAATAAATTTTAATATTTATTAATAGTATGAAAAACATTTTACAAGAGGAAAAAAATTTTTGGGACCTGCATCAAGTGTAAAACTGCTCATATTTTAAACTGTCTTGATTTTACATTGGACGAGGATTCATCTAAACCTCTTCTATTCTCCCTATTGAACCTCTATTCTACAACCTTGCTTGCATTGAACCTCTTCTATTCTTAGATTTTTTAGAGATTTATGGACTTATGGAATTGGTCATATAGCTAGACCCTATCGGGGATAAAAATTCAAATATTCTAAGTACGTTTTATGTGCATGTTTATTTATATAAAATAATTTATATAAAATGTGTATTTCAATTAATTTATATAAAATGTGAATTTCAATTAATTTATATAAAATGTAAATTATATTTATATAATATGTTTATTTATATAAAATAAACAATTACAGGAATTCTACCAAAATATTTAGTTCACGAAAATATGTTATGATTTCTAAACATGCATCTTGTTGATGCTTTTCTTTAACAACCGGATTTGTTAAATATTTTTCATTTTAAAAGGGTATCAATTCCTTGTAATAAACATGCGATTGATTGATCCAATCCCTGGAAATCCTGTTTCGTGGTTGCCTCGGTGGGAAAATAACTTTCTCTTCCACTGCGACTTTCGCTTACGTCGGAAATTGCAAGCAGGATCAACCAATCAGGAAGAGATTCTGAAACATTGGGGGAGGAGAAAGTAGGTATTACTGTTTCGTTTCACTTGTGTTTGCTTCTAGTATCCTTTACTACCTGTTGCTCTTTCGTTCTGTGCGTGGTGGTTTCTTGGCTGCTGAGGATATTGCCGGCGTTCTCTTATAGCTACCTGAATAGCTTCTTGGACTGAGTGTCGTATTGAATTTTGAGCTTTACGATGTGTGGTGAGTAATGTATTATATTGATACATTTTTTTTTTTCTAAGTAAGAAAATGTGACTTGATATTAAACTACGGTGTTAAGAATGTATATAGATATTCTGTTTAAGTTGGAATTGCTTTGAGTTTGTTCCTATCGTTTGAGGGGAGAGAGCTTGAGGAACAATTAGTTCATCTTCTTTATTAATTTCATTGCCATTTTAAAAATTGGCTTCAGAATTCTAATACCAACTCAAGTTTCAGAGAGATATTTCTCGATATCTAATAACTTTATATATTTTCTGATGGGGTTTTTTGATTATTTTATCGTGATTTTCGGATGGATTCGTAACGATAAGTTCGTGGTTTTTTTTAAAATTTTTCTTTTTACGACGATGTGTGACATTTTTAATTTAAATATTACTTTATAAAGGCAAATGAAATTCACCATGCATATTTCATAGTACTGTGAAGAGATTGAAAAGCTCGTGCATAAAGATCATAAAAAATCTATATCATCTTGACGTTGTTATTCTCTGTTGCATGTAAATGCGGGTACAGAACAAATATTTCTTGTTGAGACAGCTAGCTTTATTTCTTTTTGCTTTCATATTTCATCAGTTAAAGAATATAGTTAGCGGAATTTTTTTATTACTGTTTATCTAGATGTGTTGGTTGTCTGTGCAGTGTGAATTTACTCTGAAAGTTTCAATTTATTACACGAACACTAATGTTCGTGCAAGTATATTTTTACTTCGGTTATTTCAATTATTTAGATGTTTCCCAAATATTTTATATTGCATCCCAACATAGTACTACTTCTTCTATTATTCATTTAAATATTAATTCCAGTATGTAAAAAGAATAAAACATTCTACAATTTACCGAAATTGCATTTCATTTATGTTCTACAGATTACATGGAGAGGACATGGCACTAAATCGTAAATGTTCGTTTTATCTTTCTACTACGAAATTCATCTTTGGTTAACAGTTAATGGCACTAAATAGTATCCATGTATATAAACACTAAAATTAAGATCTGATCTAAATCGCATTTCGATTAAATTTGCTACTTGGAATATCTATGTACTTCACTTATGCATCGAGTATTAAATTCCTTTATTCTCGGAAGGTTTCAATTGTCTAAAACACTTCAGCGATTAATTTTTTGTTTGGATCAAATACAGCGATTAGAAAATATTTGCACGTTTTTATTTATCTTTTAAATTTTCAGGAATTTAAATCTTTGCAGTAAAATTTTGATGCTACTAAATATACATAAACTTATCTTGCATGCGTTTATACTTACACACATTTATACATAAATTAGGTCCTTGTATTTATACACCTTACTTAAAATACGTGCATCTATTTAGTATCTTATACTTTAATCAAAACTAAATTTTCACTTATTTAGAACAAAAATCAAATAGGCTATTTACTTAGCATTGTAAAAATTAAATAATCATAATCAAAATAGTTGACAAAGTTTGCTACAAATAAAGCCAAAATATTCAAGTATTATGATAACTTGCAGTTTTCTTGGATGTATTCGAGGGTTGAACACTATATAGAATTTCATTCTCTTTGAAGAGTAATTTTTAGATCGCCTAATCTTACTGTGAGCATTTTTTGGGATGTTTTTGTTGGCAATGAAGTTTATCTGTCAACCTTGGAGGCAATTGATGAAATTTCGGTGTGCTATATAATATCCAAAGTCTAGTGTTTGACTCTGAGTTTAAGAACTTAATCGATATCGAGTCCCATTTTTGCAGTACTCGACTATAAATCAAGATATAAACATAATCATGATGTGTGATCCTATTGACTTAATTTCATACACCAAATGCCTCGTCCAATTCCAAACAAGTATAGAACTTCCTCCTTTCTTCACTGATGGAAGATTCTTTTAAGCATTTGTTTTCTCGGCTTTTTAGTTCCATCAAGTTCAATTCTCATCCGAGAAAATGTTTAAAATTCACAATTTTTTCCCTCCCCCTTCCCCGCGAAAGCTAGTTGTAGTTTACGATACTTGGGCACTATTAGTTTCAACGAAATGACATTTTTTTAATATCAATAGACACTGTACGAATCTTTCTACAATGGCTTAAAGTTGCCGCTGACTACGGTCTCCGAAGATATATGCTACATCCTGCGTTTAATATGCTCTTTACAATTGCTTTTTCTCGGTTGATTCAGTTTTAAGGAAGTTTTTATTTCGTTCTACTCTATTAACCTTCCGATTAATAACTTGAACTATTCTGTAAAATATTCTTTCTATCGGTATTAAAGTATTTTGTGAGTGATCTATTTAAATTTTTAATAAACATTAAAACTTCGTGAGCCTATCCTACACTTTAATGTAGGAGATCTTTTATCAATAGAACTAATGAAGAATCCCATCTACTAGAATCCCATCAAACAATGTTGAATTGCGTTTTTCATTCAAAACTTTAGTACAATACAAATATTGAACAAATTTATCCTTTTCTATTGGAACTGTTATTAAGGGCCTGATGATGCATGTACAGTTACTAGCAGTTTGGCGCTTTGTGCCACAGGTTTCAGGTTTAAGTCCCGGCGGTGCCATAGATGTCTATGGTAATAAGAAATCCACTTTAAGACTGTAGGGCTCTGTCTAATGACTGCAGAGCGCTGAACATAGGCCTAGCAGCCCTACCCCGTAAGAAGTTAGCGTCACGGAGCCAAGTCGGACTTCTACCTACGTGTGCTCCATCATAACAGAACCTGCACCCCTCCTTCATGAGACCACATGGGTTCTTGGATTCGGTCTAGATATTGCTGTCTACCAAGTGGGATAAGAGAAAATTGAACCGTTATTTAGGACAATGTTTACAACCCGAGTATAATTAAGAATTTCAATATTTTCTGTGGTGGTAGACTGAACCATCAACAGTAATATATAGTAAAGTTTATATGCTGTATTGATAAAACCACTCCTTAACTTTATCTGCTTTAAAATAATCGCCCTTTCCACTTTCACTTCGTACATAAATATTGCTATGAAAAATACCGATATCATGGCGAATTAATCAAAGAATAACCCATTAACCTCAAATGTGTCTACAAGTGAAATTGGACACGCACTTTTAAAAATGCTAAACTGCCTTTATTTCAACAAGAGAGGAAAAAATTCAGTTACGAAAAATTATATTCGTAGTCATCGGAAATATTTCTGGGGCAACTAAGGAATGCCACATACATACATACAATAAGTGGATTATATTAAGTACAAACGGTCCTTACGATTGAAGTGAAAGTTTGTTTGAGCAATGTCCGAATGTTAGTTCGAATAGAAATTTGAAAGGATTGGTTAAAAATTGTCTAATATTTTGATTATAAATGTTTATGGTAATATGTTTTAAGATTTCCTGTCATTCACATTTGTCATTCGAAAAATTTGCAACGAAATGGGTGAAGTATATTAAGAACTTTAAACTATATATATTAATATTAGAAATGGAAAAAATATACATAAGCAGATGAGCATTTGAGTTCTATTTAATAAGAGATGTGAATGAATAAAAATTAATATTTAATGATTGGGATATAAACTCTAAACTAGACCTGAAGAGAAAAAAATTTAAAACTGCAGTTTTATTTTGAAAATTCAGATTTGATCCAGTGTAACTGTACATAATGGAGATTTAATAACGAGTAGTAAACTACCATTTTGAATTGGTGCATTTAGAAGCCATCTTGGGCCTGATGGCCGAGTGACTGGTGCTCGGTGCCGTAAGTTTCGGGTTTGAGTCGCGACGATACCATGGATGTTCGTAGTGGTTCGGAATCATCTTTAAGCAGTAGGTCCCGGTCTATTGACTGTTGGGCATACGCTGACAACCCTACCCAGTAAAAGGTCAGCGTCACGGAGCCAAGTCGAACTTCTACCTGCGGGTGCTCCATCGCAACAGAAGCTGCTTCCCCCTTTTCGCCTTCCATGAGACCCCATAGGTTCTTGGACTTGTTTAGATGTTGCTGTCTACCAAGTGGGATAAAAACGGAAGAAGCCATTCTAAGACTGCTTTTGAGCTACATCAATTACCATTTTAAAAGACTGCTTTTGAAATCTGTTATTTTGGCAAGTCATGGAGACCGGATACCATTTTAAGAAGAGTTACGAATTAGCCGAGTTGAATATGCTTCGTTAGCAAAAAACTTGCATGATAAATTCTTTAGGTTTCTTTATTCGAATTTGTTTGAATAGCGAGTTCATTAAAAGTTTTCAGTGGTGAAATTTTTAAAAATTACAAATGTTTTCCTTTCTTAATCTGAAAATTCCTGCAAATTAAATGAATTACGCCCTTATGGGAATAAATGTTGAATCTTCGTTTTGTTTGAATGTTCTCAAGTTGGTATAATGTAGCGGGTAGTTTAACGGGAAATAATGCTGCAGAATTATATCGGTGGCTATGATCTGATGGTTAATTATTCTGTATTGAAGTGGGAAAAATACTATTCCAACTATCTTCAAGTTATGGTTACTTATATCAGAGCAAACAAAACTTCAACTTTAAGCTTTTCCCATAGCGATGAAAAACGTTTTTTGCTCTTTAGGTGGAAAATCGATGTTTTTCGAATTAAAAGAACTTCTATTGTCCATGAATTTTAACTTTCTAATCTTCCCCAACGATCAAAGTCTTTACCCTTTTCAACTTCTAAACATTCGCCCGTGGTTGTGTTACTCGTACACCAGTGATCTTTGTCTTCATTTTTTTTTCTTTAGTCTGCACGATAGATGATCGATACCTCATCCGTTGTCGTGCCTTTTATATATTTCACGTATTTGCTAGTGGAACTAATGCCCTCTTGCTTACATGTCTACTGTGCGTGGTAACCAGTGTTCTAGAAGAAGGATCTTAAGATTGATTCCAGGGCAGTTACGATTGTTGCCAACGCAACTCTTCTACCTCCGCTTCTGATAACCGGGCTGTACATCTAGTTTCCAGGTAAACCAATCGGCTGGTAGTTGGCAACCTTTATGGTTGAAACTGCTAACAGTTTCAGTGATGGATTACTTCCTTGGTATCTCGTTAAGGGTGGATACCGTTTATGTGGAAGATTCTGACCGTATAGGTCGTTACCAGCGCTGCTGCAATATACATTGCCTTGTGCTCCATTTTGATATTACACCAAACTCGAAATATTTTTCATTTCAAGAGTTTCTCTCGATTTTCGTGCCTATGCGAATAATTTAGACCATCAGATCCATTTTCTGGTTCTCCCATATCCTTAATATGGTAAAATACTTTTAACTGATATGACGAACTAAAGTTTCACCTTTTAAGATCCGGACAAGTTTACATACATTGATGGCGATACTTTGAAATTTGCTCCTCATCCCAGATAAAAGTTTTTATTAGCACCGAAACTGGCTCCGGAATCAGTTTTGATACATGTTACCGGGAAGAACTTCTGAACTACGTGATCAGAGTAACTCCTCTAATCTTCTAATATTAAAAGGAATGCGACATAATTCCAACAACGCATTTGACATTTAATTTTTAGCTGTGTTCTTTATAAATATCTAGCTTTAATATCCTACAATACCATACATCACCAATACTTTCCGTTGTTTTAATTGTCCGAAATATGAATATTCTCAAGCTGCTTACAGAGAACAGAAAACTTGGATCAGTATTTGCACATATAAAACATCTTGTGTAATTATCAACATCCTTTGGATTCAAACCATGACCTCGGTGGCAACAGATTTCCACGGGATGAAAATTAATTTAAAAATGTCTTGTTTCGAAGGAAAAGATCGCTATTTAACAGTGTTCAATTTTATGCGTAGAAATAACCAAAAGTAAATCAATACAAATGGTTCCTACATGCTTTATCAACAGTGACTAATGGATGGCAATATAACTGGAATTATCTGTCATCCACTACGAAAACTGAAACGACTACCTCCCACATAATCGGTATACCGAATCTGCTACCTCCATCAAATTTATACCTACATATCGTATCTTGCCTCGCAAAAATCAAACCCATTTCTTTCCTTAATTCAAAACAAAATTGAATTAAACTTAAGGACTTTTGATAGAAATGAAGTTATAAAAAGATACAGGTCGAAAATACCCTTTTAATTTCAGTTTCGTAATCATCCGAATCTGATGCAGCATCGAATTCTGTTTCCGTGTCAACAGAAACAGTTTTAGAAGATTACTAAAATTCCATTAAAATTTCCTGGATAATACTGGCCTTTGTACCGTTAACCACATCAACGATATGAATATTCGACTGTTTTATTAACAAAACTTTGGAATGACGCAAAGGATTAAACGACTTTTTTTTTTTTAGTACTAGTGATTTTAAACGATTGCACATAAAGATCCAGAAGTCAATGAAAATAGTTCTATTTCTACTTTTATTTAATTTCTGTTAGTTTTTGTTCCATTCTGGAAAGTTTTATGTACTTTTAGTCATAAAATGCTTAAATTCCGGTTAACGTTTAGTTTTGGCATTTTCTTCAAGTTTCCCCAATCATTTATTTTTAATAAGCTTCAAATGCGAAATTCACAACTTGTATATTTTTAATTTTATGATGGAATTCGATTACTAAAATTTAATGTTTATAGACGAGATTTATTATGAATGATGTAATGTAAACATTTTCAGTTAAGTTCTGATAAGAAAATAAAATATAATTGTATATTGAAAGGAAATGTCAAGAGAAACTTTGCATTTTTTTTTTATCTAGGAGTAATTATAAAGCCTTATAAAATCTCGCAATTTTGTTAACTACATGCATTTAGCTGCATTCATTGTAATAAACCCTTCTTATTTCAGGAATATTTGCTTATCTCAATTATTTGGAGCCACGTACCCGTCAGGAAATTCTGGAACTTCTAATAAAAGGCTTACAACGCTTGGAATACAGAGGTTATGATTCAGCAGGTAATTATTGTAATTTTAATATTTAAATATGAAATTTTTTAACTTACTAAAATACACGAATTACAAACTTTCAACTAGTTGTATTGAACTATCAATTCAAATATACTAAAATATTTTGGAAAATGTGGGATAAAAAGGTTGCATGTGTATCAAACAAAAAAAAAAATTTGCATTACGCAAGTTTAAAGACTTGTGAATTCTCATTTTAAGTTGGGTGTAGTGCGTTTTTAATATTTACATTTCCTTTTAAGTAAATGACTTGCAGAGTTACAAATTTATAGTCTAGATAAAAGTTATTCAAACTGTTCCGCAGAATTATGGAGTTCAGTATAAGTGTTCCACGAATTGTTTGATTTGCTAAACAATCAAACTATAATCGGCAACAGCAGCTTGTTTTCTCATCTAATTATTTTGATATTCGAGTCATATTTTCGTATGAATTATATTAAGCAATATTCTGTTTTATATCCGCTTAATAAGAGAACATTAATCTTCATCTATACCTTAAGTTTTACAAGAATATTTAATCTTAAGTCAAAGAATTTAATTCAAGTAATTTACAATTAAGTTTCATCGAGTTGGGAATTACGATGAAATTCCATAAAGATGAAAACGAATGTCAAAACACAATTTATCTCGATATAGTTTTCTGGAACTACGATAGATACTATATTTTCGTTCCGTTATTCTGTATAAAATCGGGTTAGAAACTCAACTTGCCAAGCCGGAAATTAAGACTCGATAATTATGTTGCACTATTTTAGATCTATTGATGAACTCGAATTGAATAGAAAAATTAAATTCGGTATCTTTAGTAGTTGTGCCATGTGGATGACTATAGTAAGCAAACTACAAAAGCTTGGTGGAAACCGATATTATTAGTGACAGGATTAAAGTCCGTTACATTCAAACTATTGAAATATTAAGGAAAATTGTCCAATAGGTAATGTCTTTGAGAACGAACATCTCGCTAAGCATACAACGGCCATTGGTCATTTTATTAATTCAACTTAAATATTAACTGCTAGGAAAAAATGGACATCTCAATAACTTTAACGTGAACTAGATTTGGTGATTCCCAGAAATTGTAGTAAGATTCGAATGATAATGTAAAGAAGTAAATCAAAGTTTATCATTTGGACAAGATGCAAGACTTGTACTGCATCATTTTTTAGCAGAAAAGTCATCTCAATCTACATTTTCCTATATAGACATAAAACGATCATTCGGACGAAAGTTCAGTTTCGTGGATCGTCTACCTGGGGAAAGCAGTTACAAAGGCATTTTTAACTTAGCAGTTAATTACAAATTAACTTTGAGACTAGAGATACACTCGTAGTAATATATGTGACAAATATTAATTTTTGTAGAACATTTAATTTTATATATTAGAGTAAAAAAAAAAAAAAAAAAAACTTGCAGCCAAGATTTAATTAAACTGAAAATTTGTAGTTTCTTTAAAGTTTGATTTATAATGTCAACCTAATTTTTTAAAGGTGTTGCTTTTGATGGTGATGCTAATGGAAAATCTATTCAAATTATTCGAAGAAGCGGTAAAGTAAAAATGCTGGAAAATGAAATCTGGAGTAAGTAATTTTTCTTTGATTTGCTATCGTATAGTTTATAAACTAAATCATGGCTTGAATACATGAATAATTACGACCTACATCTAGAACTTTTCTTAAATATTTGGAGTTAAAACTTAATATTTGTTTGGATCAAATGTCTATTTATAATATCTTTTACCTTATTAGTCAGTTTCAAATTATTACAATTTCAATCCATTTATTTTCAAATAAAAAAAATGACACTTGTTTAGCTTTCCTCTTATTCTTAGCAAGTAAAGAATTCGTTGCTTATAATTGATAAACAAATGCCAGTGTTTAACATCTTCAATCTATATATGCTAATGGTAGTAGTAATGCTTCTTCAAATTGATTTGTATGGTATTCTATTTGTCAGCAAATAATCCTCGTGTTTTTAGATTCAAAGGATATTGATTTTAATCAATCGTTTGATACCCATGTTGGAATAAGTCATACCAGGTGGGCTACTCACGGGGCTCCAAGTGCTAATAATAGCCATCCACAAAGATCTGACGAATCAAATGGTAAGTGCTAGATCTAGAAAGCGGCCTTTTCATCTGTTTTGCTAAGCTGTAAAATTAAAAGTTTAATCTTAAAAATACAAGTTTAGATCCTTTAAAAAGCTGTATACAAGCACTGCTTTTAAGTTGTATATAGTCAAGATTTGACTAGTATAGTGACATTTAAAATATTTAATGCCCATTTTTTTAAAGCCGGAGCAAATATTGTCTCTTAATGAGGTTAAGATTCAATGGTCATGAGCTATTTTATGTCTTAATCTATCGTGATGGCTAGAGATGTTTTCATTAATTATATAGGATTTTTCTTACATCGGTGTGGAGGCCATATAGGCCATGAGCTATCTGTTAATCCAATAAAAACCAGCCTTGTGCCTGAAGAATACGGAACACAGTCGGGTATATATTGGCCACACCGATACGGCAAAGGTGTCCTAGTACAAAGTAATCTTCAATCAAGTCTAAAATTTGCAGTAAAAATCGATGGAGGAAGGTTCATGGGGAGCAGAGTACAATAATGAACTAGAATCTTACCCATCACAATTTCAATACGGTCATTTCGGATGGACAATTGCAATATTTTTTACTACACGGGATTTGCTGATAGAACAGAGTAAAAATGTAACTGTTGCAAACTGCCTCCTTTTTTTGCAAGGATGTCAGCTTTTTCATTTCTTGGAATGTTGCAGTGGCTAGGAATCCATTGAACAACTTTCTAGCCAGTGGAAATTGCTTGATTAAAATGAATCTTAATTTCTACTTGGTAGGAATCGCTTATTGTATGTGAAGCAACAACTAAAATAGCAGACTAGGCATCTATAAAGCAACTTTCTTAAGTGGTGCAGACAAATTTAAAAGATGTATAGGGTGATCAAATAGATCCTAAGGTCGTATTTTAACTATTGATCATGCCATACTTTTAAAAAACGGGTTTTTAATCCCTGTAATAAAAGCTTCAATATCTTCCTATAATTCTCCATGCAGTCTCCATTTAAAAAAAACAACTATAAATATAAAGGAGAAATACTTTGTCTAGAAAAATATCCAAGGGTTGCATTGTTATTCAGCGACTATATATTGAGACCCATTTTTCAGTATTCTGGTATTTACGTCTTTAAATATTTTCATCGCCTTTCGTAAATCTTCAATTCTTAACTTTTACTGATTTATTTTAATTTTAAATATAGTTGCAAATATAAATTGCGATAAAATCTTTTGGTCATTTAATATCCACTTTAAATATTCTACTTGAGTAATCAATAAATACTTGACTTTTTTTTTCTCCTTTTTAATATAGTATTTTGGACAAAGGGCAGATTTTTATCTCGCAAATGAGAACTAGTGTTAACTGAAACTTCAAGTATTTTATTTGAAATTGTCTAAAATTTCCGTATGGATCTAATTTTAATGCTTATTCAGGCGTAACTTGTCTTTAATATCTCGATAAACTTAATTCAACCGAAAATATGATCTTTAACATGATTATTTACTTCCCAACCTAAATTTATGCAAACTTTTTCTTAATACAAAACGTGATTTTTGAAGTATGTATAATTTTCTAAAATATTATCTTTAGTCGCGAAATATTTTGGCAAAATGCATGATTGTAAGGTGTATATGCCCAAATAAGCTTATCTGTTTTAATATAGCAAAGGCGCAATGGTTTTAAGTAGATTGTGGCAAGTATTTTTTTTTTAATAACACGAATGCTTTGATTTAATTTTAAGAGCGAAGTTATGAAATGCAAATTGTCTCGGCAATACTATTGTTATAATAAATTGTTTCTTTTTTCTCCACAGCTTTCGTTGTTGTGCACAATGGGATTATAACTAATTACAAAGAATTGCAGAAATTCTTGGTAAATATTACTACCTTTATTTGACTTAAATTTGCTTAAGAAAATTTCACTTATTTAAATTTTCACTTTACAGAAATTGCATGTTTTTAAATTAGATATGAACTAAAATTTTATCAATCCTTTGAAACTCACAATTCTAAATCTCGAATTTCGGAAAAAAGAGGACAAACTAAAATTCTAGTGTGATTAAGAACTAAATACTCGGATCTTGGATCAATCTTTGCATTTACAACATTTGAATCGATCTTTGTAAACAAGCTTTCCAATAAGTAATCGATAAGCCTCGCTTATCGCAAGTAAAATTAACTAATGTCATGTATTTTAGTAAATAAAATAGACATGGTAAAATAGTTCATGCATTCGTTATTGGTAAAGATTTGAAAAGGATTTCTAAATTATTGATGATAAATATGAATAACATGCAAAAGTTTACTACATGTTCGGGTTCAACTAAATATGATCGTAAAAGTCGTTGGTGGCCGACTCGTGGAAACTTGCAGACTTTGAATACATTTATATTGGGATATTTTGTGAACCAGACTTTTAAACGACTGGCAAGCACAAGCCGCTTGACATATTTTAGGTGACGTTTAAATTCCTTTCGCTTGAAAGTAATGTAAAATTTAAATTGCACGAGTTTGAAATGGCACTGATGCATCAAAATCTATTCTGACAGAACACGCATTGACATAAACCAATGAATCGCTTGTAACTAATCGGATGTCCAAACATTATCCTCAAATGAGGATAATTGCCACCTGGTAAACTTAATTGGTACTCGGACATTTCATAGCATACATTATTTTAACTTGTTTCACTTTAAGCATTTTTACCTATAATACTTGTGTGTTTTTCGACAGCCAAGTTCTTGGTTTCCTTGATGAATTTTTGTGTCCTTGACCACTTTAACTTTTGACTTTCACGAGCTCCTTTATACATATCTAAATTTCTTTTCGGGAGTTAGTGCTCATATAATCAAATAATATAAAATTCAAAATATCAACTGGGGAAAGTGAAGACAATTTTATTTCAAAGTGAGGTTTCAAGAAAAGAATCTTTTGTAATTCTACACATTTCTACTTTAAGATTGCTGTTATGAGTTTTGTTCTAGCATTAAATTCTAAATTTTGTGGGTAACCTGTATAGCGACCCAACCAATTTTTAAATGTGTTGTAGTAAGAAATCAAGGATTAGTTTAAAATTTAAAAGTATCAAATTAGTTAAGAATTTTTTCTTTACTCGATCGAAAATTATTTTAAATTTTATGCTGTATCCTGCAAATCGACGTTTTAAATTTGTTTCATACTTAAAACCTGTTTTTAAATAAATCTATTGCTTCAATTTCCAGCTGGCTCAAGGTTACGAGTTTGAATCTCAAACCGATACTGAAATTATCTCTAAGCTTATTATGCATATTCATAAAGATAAACCCCATCTGTCATTCAGAGAGCTTGTTGAGCAAGTTATCCAGCAACTGGTAAGTAGTCTTAATGCATTTTTTATTTTAAAATGCATATTTTAAGAGGACGATTACTATAATAGATGAATTTTAAGTATTTAATTTATTATTTTACTATTTTATTTATATTTTAACATTAACGATGTTATTCCTTGTAGGAGGGGGCATTTGCTCTAGCATTCAAAAGTAAGCACTACCCCAACGAATGTAGCAACGAGGTAAGTTGATATACTCTTCAGCAATTATAAAATGCTAACTTAAATCAAAATATTTATTCTAAAGTTGCAAACGCATTTTAGTTTGCAACGCATGAACACTCAAGCAACTAATGTGCTTAAATTATGGCTATCGCTGTTCTGAACTGAACTGCATTTAAGCAATATTAAGATGTGTATTTAAACTAAATTGTAAAAAATACTTTAGGTAACACTTTCTTTGTATTCATTCATTACAGTGAACAAATTGTATTCCATTTATGTAATTTTTAAAATTCAATCTTCTTAAGCTTTATTTCTCTTTTAGACGAGGAAGTCCTTTGCTTGTTGGAATATTAAAAAGCAAGACGCACTTGGCAACTGATTACATACCGATTTTGTACAGCAAGGGTGAGAGATTTATATACGATTTCCATTTCTATCAATTTCTAAGCACTTATTTAATAAATCTCAAATTATAGTTATAAGTTTTTCCATAAAGATTCCTATTGATTGTTTTAAGAACATTTAAATTGCATTGAAAGCACATTGCACATTTAAATTGCATTTTAAGAACAATTTTTAACAATTGCATTGTTTGTATTTTTTGCATGTCTTTATGAATATATTTGTTCTAAATTATTTAGCACTATCTTTACAAATCCTTCGTATAATTCTCTGCCTGTTCTATAAATCTCTAATTTCTGATTTTTTTCCCATGTATGCCTTTTCTACAACTTTGCACGAAACTTCAGATTTGGAAAAACAGAAACAAGGTATAAAAACATTTTCTCTTTTATTATAGGAACTAATATTGTGCTCAGATTAAGATTTTCAGATTTAAACTACTTAACTTCTATTGATATTTTTAAATTTGTCTTCCTTGTTATAGATTAGATTAAATTAATGTAAGACTTTCAAACTGTTACTGTATAACTTAAAATCATTCACCTTATTTAAGCTACAAAAAATGTATTGTCTTTAATATTGAGTGTTTATACAAAACACTGAAAAATATAAAATCTAAGATATTCCAATAAAAATATTTAACTCTTTGGTAGTGGTCAAATTCTGAATCTCATTTAAGAGTAATTTCACATTTTTTAATGCCTGAAAATCGTGTTTTGGCGACTTTAAACGTCTTCATAAATCATCTCTACAAAAAGTAAGATTAACCGTAGCTGAAGATTCATGTAGCAAATATGAATTGTATCTTGTTTTAGTAAGTTTAATAGTACCATAGATACTAAAGTGCAATATTCTTGCAATCAAACTATCATTGTAAAATTGTTCAATTGAAACTTAATTTTAAAATTAAAAGGTGCTTTATTAATCATTTAATTTTTAATCTTTCACTTTACACGCATGATTTAAAAAACTGAAATAGATTCTCAAGTATCGGCATCTGTTCACTATAAAATTCATCGTAGGATCATCGAAAAATTCTAGGATTTTAAAGCTTTTCTAAAACCGGATTAATGAGTTAAAAAAAAACCCGTTGTGTAATATCATATAGCGGATTAGAAGAATATATAATGTAGTTGCTCTAGGTGAATTGGAAAAGATAATCTAATAATTCCTCATTGTCTAAATCGGGAATCTAGGAAATGACCTTTACATGAGTCCAGATCTTATTTGTAATTTTTTTTATTCGGGTAGATTTGGAAACTTTAGTTTTATTCGGGTAAAAATTAAAATTAACTTCAGAAGTCTTCAAAGGAAAGTGATCAAAACAAATTGCGACATGGCAAGGAAAGCATACATGTGGTTCTCGGTTAAGCAAAAGAAATTTAAACTTTTAATCAAAACTTGTAGATGCTTCATATTTTTAAATGGAAAAGTTTTATAATCTTAACATTCTTCTTACGATGTTTCTTTTATTGTATTGTTTCTGCTCATTGTTTTGCGTTTTTTACTTCAATTACTGAATAAGGAGTGTTTCTATGTAAAATTGTTTTGATTATACTTTTCCTTCCTGCATGTTGACATCCTTGTTGCACCTTTTTATGTAGATGAAAATGAGGGATCAGGTACTCAAATTTTATTTTCCTCTTTACTATAATATTTATGGTGCTGCATATAATTTTTGCAATGCACTTAATATTTAATTTAGCACCGACTATTTCTGTCTTTAGATTCGTGGAATTAAATGTACATCTTGCTTTTAGGTGAAATTTAAATTGAATATTTTATATATCCAAAAATATGTACTAAATTTTTACTTCATATTGCCAGAAACATTGGGTACCATGAACTATATGGTAGGGAGAAGTACAATTATAACTTTTCATTTGAAAGGCTCCTAACTTCAATAAATTATAGAAAAAACAGAATTCAAAGTTTGAATGGATCTGCTTTATAAGATCAAAGATTATTAAATTTTAAGGAAACTGAAATTATAAGCAGTATTTCATTGTCTTGTATTATCCGTTATTTCTTTGTTCTATTTGTGTGGTATAACTTTGTTTAATTCTTTTTACCTATGATATTCCCAACTATTGAATTCTTGCATGAAACTTGAACTCTAAATGTCTAACATTTTACGATAGTTCTAATATCTATTAATAAAGACTAATATTAAAATAAGTTTAGTTCTCATTTGCCAAATTTCTTCTAAAACGTGGAAAACATTTTTTTAAATAAGACGATTCTCACTATTCCAGATTTTAAGCCTCAAACTCCTGTTTAGGTAATTAAATACTTAGCGAGAAACTTATTTTAAAGCTATATCCATTTTTAACAAGCATATTTCTACAGTCTGCTTATGATATTGACTCGAGTTAATGCAGGAATTTCCTTGAACTGTATACATTAAGATAAATCTACTTAAAGATTACTTGAATTTATCAAAGATAGAAAATGTGTAAAAAAAACTTAGTTTTTGACGTGCGATTCTTAATAATGATGCATCTTTTTTAAAAAGAGATCTTTCTGTAAATTTACTTTCTTTTTTTACCTTCATAAGATATACGATCTCACCCAACAACTCCTTTGCCACTTGGTACATTGCAAGCTCAAGGCATTCACAGGTCGATTCTACAACCGAATTTCATCCAATCGGGGAGAATAAAAAGAGATAGAGTATTTCTTTGCTTCCGATGCGAGTGCTGTCATTGAACACCAATAGAGTAATATTTTGGAAGACGATGATGTTGCAGCAGTTAAAGATGGAAGTAAGTATTCAGCTTTTCTGGATCTTTTGAATATCTGTTGGTCAGTTGAAGTACTTAATTTATATACGTTTTGCAGACTTGACGATCCATCGTTTGAAACGTACTCTAGATGAATCAACAGCTAGAGAAATTATTACTTTAAAAATGGCCATTCAAGAAATCATGAAAGGTAACTTGAATTTTAGTTCAGTAGAATATTAAAACTGGAAAGTCCATTTCCGTATACTGATGAATTTAATAAAAACTAGTTTGTAATTTTGAGTTCAATAATTAATTACTTACGCATTTTTAATGGCAATATATGCTTATTTTTAAAGTAGCCTTCAAAACATGAAATCAAATTCAAGTTAATGCACTTCTTTTAATCAATTTTTAGGTAGTTACAGCACGTTCATGCAAAAAGAAATTTTCGAACAACCGAATCTGTCATAAATACCATGTGCGTGGTAAGAGTTAATTTGGAAGCGGAAACTGTTGTTCTTGGTGGTATTAAGGATTACATTCCGAAATTAAAAGATGCCGAAGATTACTTCTTATTGGTTGCGGTACTAGTTACCACAGTGCTGTTGCTGTAAGAAAAATGTTTTTGTTTTATTGAGTTTATCAATTTCATTAGTTCTTAATTTCAATCAATCTGATGCCTTAATAAAATATTTCTTGTATATTTACAAGCGATATTAACTGTTACCGATTGCATGAATCGTCTCTTTATCCTTTTTCTATTTCAAATATTTTACTTGATTCTTAGACTAGGCAAATTTTGGAAGAGCTTACAGAACTACCAGTTATGGTTGAACTTGCAAGTGACTTCATGGATCGCAATACACCTATTTTAGGGATGATGTATGCTTCTTCATTTCTCAATCTGGTAAGTCCTTTCTACTTAATGAGATTTTTAATAAGCGATTAGTTTAGATGAATTGTAAAATTCCAAGTGTGAATAAATCCTGTATTCTAGAATAAATCTATTTGCGACTGCAAAAATGGGCCTACTTAAATCTTCTTTCGTATGCATACTTGATTTTCATTGCAAAACTTGCAACGTAGGGCAATTCGAACTATTAAGGTTAAGAATATTTCTATTCGGATTCAACTAATATTAAGGATATTTTCTAGGTTCTACATGAAAAGGGTTTAATGTAAGTATTAAAGTGTAACTATTGAAATCTTAAGGTTTACTAGGATAATTTCACTGCCAAAATAAGTGTCTGATAATCTTGCCTCAATACCCATTATTTCGAATCCGGCAGTTCTGTATAAAAAATTACTCAAATCTTCATTTAAATATTAAACATGAATTAAATGCAGATATTAATCTATGCCTGTATTCTTGTAATATTTCAGGGGAAACAGCGGATACTTTACTTTCTCTCAGATATTGTAAAAATAATGGAGCTTTAGTAGTTGGTGTGACCAATACTGTAGGAAGTAGCATTTGCAGGGAGTCTCGCTGCGGAATCCATATCAACGCTGGCCCCGAGATAGGAGTTGCAAGTACCAGGTATTACTAATAATTCAACTACACTTGCCTTAACTTTTTATTTTTTAATTTATGAAGTATATTTTAATGCAGTATTGCAACTTCTGAAACTTTGTGTAAAAACAATATTAGATATGGCATGTACTTAAAGAGCATTATTAAGTCTAATGTCTAAACCTTAAATTTACGAGTTTCGGCAACAAAGTACTCCAAATGTTAACTTAACTAATTTCTTTAAGAAACCTAATTTTCCTTAATACGCCAGTCGCGCGTATTTTTATCGCAAAAGATTTCTAAGCTAGCAAAGAATTTCTAAAAACTTCGGCCGAAAGTCTAATTTTCATAATCGGAAGGAAAATTGCAACTCCATAAAACTCATTTTTATGAAAGCAACAATTTATTGAATATGGTTAAATAGACAATCGAAGCCTAATTGTAATTAACATCTTACTGTGTTCTGCATCACGTCTTACTAAATTCAAATTCGGTGTAATTAATTTTCATAAATGCAACAATAGAAATTTGTTATATTCTATACATTATAACACTTGATAATCCTTTGACTATAATGGTGCTCTGCTTTGCTGTGTGCTGATATAATTTAAATTAATTTTTAACAAATGCTATTAAATGTATTCCAAAAAGTCTTTTTATAATGTCGTATAAATTTTTATCTAGGCATACACAAGTCAATTTCTATCGCTGGTCATGTTTGCTTTTAGTCATGTCCGAAGACAGAATTTCTCGATGCAATCAAGACGTAGTGAGATCATCAGAGGACTTAAAGTTCTACCTGAGCAAATCAAACAAGTATTAGAATTGGACTCGGAAGTCTTAAAACTATCTAAGGAAATAATACCATCAAAAATCTGTTCTAGTCATGGGACGGCGTGGCTTTAACTATGCAAACTTGTTTAGAAGGAGCACTGGTAAGTTTTCTAAAAGTTTTTAACAAAATATTGAAATCGCGACTGTGAACTGAAGGCGAGATTTTCTTTTCTTTTAGAAAATAAAAACTTACATACATGCACTCTGAAGGAATTCTAGCCGGAGAATTAAAACACGGACCTCTTGCTTTAGTGATAGATGATGCAATGCCAGTCATCATGGTAGTGACCAAAGATCCGGTCTATACAGAAGTGCATGAATGCTTTGCAACAGGTAATTAATATTTTTCTCTCTCGATAAAGTAAAAAAAAAAAAAACTTTTCTGAAAAAATACTGTTTTGCAGGTCACAGCACGAGGTGGTCGACCAATAATTATTTGCGAGAAAGGGGATGAGGAAACTCAGAAGTTTGCTCTAAATATTTAGTACCACATACAGTCGACTGCCTTCAAGGCATACTTACTGTTATTCCTATGCAGCTGCTATCTTTCCATATCGCTGTTCTGAGGGAATGCAATGTAAGTAGAATTGTGTATATACTTTAAATTAAGTTATTAGCTTAAAAATATAAAGGTTTACTTCGCTTTCTAGAAATTATAACTAAACCTAATTGTACTAGATTGCATTAAAATAGTTTGAACTTCAAACTTTCTGATTTCAAGGAAATCTTGTTTCAATTTTTTTAACATATTAAATCTTTAATAACTAAACTTAAAAAAAAAAGCATTGAATACATAGTTGTGCCGAGGAGACTATTCAACTCATCAGCGATATAACAAGGGCTGTAAAACTTGATAATCCCACGCGAGGGAAATTTCACGTCTCAGTTCTGTCCAGAAGATACAATCTTTATCGCATCTCTCAAACTTATCTGGGAAAACCTAATGTCTTAATTTTTTTATTGAAGATATTCATCTCGCTTATCTTTGAAAAGACTTGGCAGTTTAATGAAATGCATTAATTCTGAACAAGAATTTTGTGCTTGATAAATAGGTGTGGTCGATCTTCTCTTAACATGTATGAATAAGACTGTTCATATGCCTCATTTAAATTTATACTTAATCTACTGTTAAGCTTGATATAACAAACTCCATGCTTTATTGAATATAAGTATTGACTTTTTCCTATACACTAACATTTTTTTAACCTTCACATTTTAGGTTGACTGCCCTCGTAATCTGGCCCAAGTCGGTGACTGTCAGTGAATCGAATTTGTGCAATTGATTTCTGCAGCTGTAATTAGAATTACAGATTTTATTTTGGGAGCTTAGTGTTTGAAATTTTTATTAAATCTGATTTTAGTTCAAGAGAATTGTTTTAGCTCGTAAAATTTTAGACAGCGGCAAAAAAAATTAGCTATAAGTTTTATCAGGAAGTTGATCTTCAATCAAATGTTTTATTCAATGGAAATATTTAAACCTAATCTATGCAAAAATGCTGTATGAACTTTTTGTATATTTATAAGTACATAATTGTATTCATCGAGCTTTCATGTATGGATTCTTTAAAAAGCATGCCTTGATCTTTAAATTACATAAATGTAATTTCAATAAATGTGTTTGAAAATAAATCAAAACGATACATACATTGTAGTTGGTTAACTCTTTTCAAAACTAAATTGCATTAAAACTAAGTGAAGCATTTCGAACTAAACTATTTCAGTACTACTAAATAAAGCTTCAAGTTTAAATAAAGCTAACATAAGGTTTATTAGAAGGTTCCAATACAAATTAAATATTTTTGGTAGGTTTTCTTACGTCTATATTTGAAAATCTGTCTTGGTAGCTTATATACAAATCATCTGCATAAATCTGGACTATACACAACAAATACTGTACGTGCTGGTATCTACATTCCATGATAAAAATTTATGAAAGCTCGTAAAATCAGATTCTTGTATGTTGCCGTGAAACAAGATCTTGGGGATCGTCACTTTTAGCTAATGGTAAATACTATTGCATAATTAGTGATGTTTTTCAATATTGCAACTCTTGAAAAATGGTTGTCTACCACATAAATTTTGGCCACAATTTCAAAGGATACCAGTTTCATTTCTTTTATGGATTTTAGCGTCTGAAGTGTATAAAAATATGAACTAAACTAGAGCCACCTCCACAAATTAGCATAGTATTCGCATAATGTTGCAACATTAAAGAGTTATTTACCATCCAGTTGAGAAATTTAAATTTGCTTTTAGAAGTATGCGAGAAGGTGCCGATTATCTTAAATGTCATTCAAAAAATGTTTGATTACAAACTAGTTGTACGAAGAGTTCTGGTACTTCCATTTGTAGAAATGCCATGGAGCCAAGAAATTTTTCGATGTTGAAGGAATTAATCTTGCCTGTTCTGACATTTTTGATTCGTATCCAGGCCTCGGTAGTTTTAGCCCCTTCCATAAGAATTTTCGAAAGGGACAAATGACTGAACGTTACCTTCTCTTGTATAACTTCATCACTTGCATAAAGAAAAAGAGCTACTATTTTCGCCATTAAGCTATAAATATAAATTATCAATTCAAAGGCGTTTTTGAAAGAATCGATCATCCAACAAAGGCTAGTGGTTAATTCTAAAAGCAATCTTAAGCGCTGCATCATGGATTTTGTCGGTTTTCCGCCCTGTGATTACAACTTCCTACATACTAGAGTTTGGAGAGGTTAATCAGTTTAAAGCTTCAGTGGAGCCATTAAATCATTAAATGCATGATTGAGAGTTTCAAGTTCTTAGAGTCTATATTGGTTATGGCCTTTACTTTAGTAGATTTGATGTTGATATGACCTAAAAAAAACTGTTATAAACTTGTCGAGATAAAAGTAAAGTGATTCTTAAGATTTCATGCCCTATATTTACATATAAAATAAGCCATCTTGAAAAAAAAAAAGTTAAACCCTGCGAGGCAATGAGAGAACAGATATGGGGAAAATGCAGCACACACTTCCTTTTCCAAAAATTAAAATTCTACATCATTACAGTTCTGGTTTACCTTATTTGAACTCCTACTTGAAAGGTATTTTCGATCTCAATTAAAGTGAAAATAGAACACTTGGAACATAATTTCCTTGCCAATTCTTCATCTATGCGCTTTTTTATTTTGGCAAAGAAACTATTCAATACCGATATGAAAGTCATCGTTCAACGAAGTTTTTCATTTCAATTTGTCTCTGGGAGTTCTTGCCCTCCCCCTAAATATTTAAATTTTCATTCTCTCGCGAGAAAGAAAGTACTTGAAAAAAACATGAGGACTTTTAAATTTCCTGCTTACTCTTGGTGGCGGATCACTTCATAACCGATCTCGGCAAGATTCTCCGGCTGAGTAACAAATGTCATCCCAAAACAACCGAGGTTCTCGGTTAACATGCTATCTTGAATTAAAAAGCTCGCTTTCGATGAAGAAGCATTTCAGCAGGAGAATATTAGAAAAATGTAAAGTACCCACAAACCTTATTAGGCTTCATGGATGCAGCATGAAAGATGGGTCTAGCATGTTACAATTGGGTTGAAGATATTGCTGCATCCACGATTCAAATTCTACGAACCGCTGCGCTCAACTTGAAAGGGGGTGATGTATTTGTCCAAAATTCTTTTGAAAGACATAAGTTAAACTCGTATGCGGACTCGTTTTGATGCAGAATTTGGGAAGGATGTAAACTGAGGCTGCTTGGTATTTATATTTTAAGCGGACTTGCTCGAGTAACTTTCAAAGCAATTTCGAAAAAGCACGATTTTTGAACACTTTTGATTTGGCATTGAATGACTGTTCAGCAAACGCGAGCAATAATTAGTTGAAGGATGTTACTATCTTACAAGTTCAAGTGCGATGTACAAACTTTTGCTGCCTTATTTAATCGATTCACCAAGCAGAAGTCATAAATGTCAAAAACTTCTTTAAAAAAAAAGTTTCAGTTTCTGCATCGATGTTTGAAGAATTCTGAGAACCGGTTCGGGCACGTCGTAGCTACGGTACAGATATGCAGCTTGGGAAAGTGGATGGATCTATAAAACTGTTTCGCACCGCTCTAAGGGGACCGGGTAAGCTCAATCTCTGTAATGTTAAATTCATCATTTCTGAGAAAAATGTACGTGTACGTTTCTGTAAATGTATGAAATTTTTATGGTAGTTAAAATAAACTTTGAATTAGATTCCGAATAAAAATGTGAACTAGATAATTTAAAAGTTTTCAATAAATCCTTTTTAGACACCGATATTTTTTCCAAATATGCTAAAAAAATTCTTAAATATATAACAGGGGGTTTGATGATTAAGAACTTTTTTAGCTTTATAGATCTTGAGAAAAGAAAGGAATATGAATCTGGAATTCAGTTTGAGAACTGAATTAAGATTTACACGTTTGATAATTAATCACTGGAGCTTAAAATTATGGAGATATAACGCATTTAGTATAACAAAAAAAACTAGGATTTATTTCTATAAGAATGAAATTCTTCCTGGTTTTGACTGTCGATAATACAGTCTTGGATAAATTTCTTTTTCTTTACTTTAATGTAGGAAATATATCAACCGCCAACTTTTAAGTTTCAGTGCTTACAAATGCAATTTTTTGGTACACAAGCACAAATGATACTTGGCAAGTTCCGAGCCTCTAAGCTAGGGAAAAAGTAAAAAATTTGTTAAGGCTCTAGAAAATATGAAGCAGGTGTTTCTATTATTGGAAGTGGAACTGATATGCTTGGTGTGGTAATCTTTTGCTTTCCGGGCACGATAATTTAAGCGATGAAGACAAGATTTTTGATGTTTCTAGATTTTTAACTTTTGTTTTAACGAAGCTGAAAATCGTAACTAGTTTAAAGTTACTAATATCTGTTAAACTTTTTATATTTTTGTTAAAAGTAGGCATTAACTAAGGTTCAAGTGGTTTATTTCCAGCCATTAAAGGGCCCATAATCTGAAAGTGTTTAAGAATGAAAAATTTACAATGTATCACACTTGTTTATTGAAAGCTAAAAAAGAAAATTTCAAATTATTTAAAATGGAGTGTAAAAATCAATTTTTTGGTCGAATTTTGTTAGCAGCCCCTTAGCAAAGTTTTTGCAAATTATCACATGTTTTACTGAGAACTTGGTCTGATTTCTTGCACACAAATATCTGAAGATAAATTTCAGCCATCAGCACTCGCTTTTTTGTAATGCGTACAAAAATCGCCTTCAAAAAAATGATTTACAGTTTCCAGAGAGTCGTACTGATATGGTTTGCATGTGTTTTTTATGCGACCTATGAGCCAATGTTTGATTTCAGCAACCCATTCGGCATTATTCATATGGATACTCACGGATCTAGAAAAAGCTCTGTTTAAATTTGGGCTGTCCATCGGAACTTGAAGTATTTTCTGGTAATCGAAGTTTTGTCCTAGACCATATTTGAAATTCGAACACACTGCTGCAAGTGATTTTAAGAAAAATTCCAAGCAGTATTTAACAGTGTCAACAAATAGACAAAAGATGTACTGGTGTTATAGTATTCGCCAAAATAGGTCACGATCGTGCTAGCAAAACACGCATCGTAGTATAACTTATTTGGGTGACAAGTCCAAAACGATGTAACTCACTTTCAGGATTAATCTTGCTGTTTGGAAACGTTTTCACGAATAATATGATCATCAGTGCAGGGCTACAATGCCAACAACTACTGATCTTTGACTTTAAATGGCGTGCGGTACGTTCTAACTGTTTGGCTGTGCACTTTGCGATAACTTGCAAACTTAGACCAACAGATCTCGGTGAGTCGCAGTAAATGTTGTCGGAGGTGAGTAGTGCCTGAGAGGGGAGTTGACTGCAAACACATAAAAAGCAGAGTCGGTGTTCGATGGAGTACGGACGGCAGCTACGAGAAAGACTATCCATCATTGCTTACATTTGCATAAATTTACAAGGTACTGATCCTATTGCCTTTCTCGCGCTCTCTATGCAGAGCAACTCCCGATTTATACATTTGCTTCTAAAACGGCTGGCATTCACATAAGAAACATTGAAGCTTAGATTAATCTGACCAAACTCATTGTTCACATTTGGCTTCCCTGTGTTGTGGTCATCATGTCAATGCTTGAAACTTTTACTGACCAAATTTTAA
>BPLR01017336.1:0-14734 GCA_021605095.1 Caerostris extrusa
AAAGAACAAGTGTTAATTATCTAAACTAACATAATTCACATATAATTTGTTAAAAGCATAAAAAACCAAACTAAAATAAACAGAACAACAGAACTAACAAATTGATCCAAGGAGAAATTTCAAGAATGGTTACTTATCACTTGCATTGGCGCCATTCAACATTAAAATTTAAGTTATCATTGTGTCCTCATGTGGCAAAAAATATTTTAAAATCGTCAACTTGGTTAAAATTTTTCACATTACACATACATTTCCCATATGCCTTCCTGAAGCTAAAGCTTTAGTTTTTGTAAATCAGTAGCTAACATAACAAATTAACCCAAAAAGTGCAACATTTATAAACTCAAAAGGGTAAAAGGGTTCATTAACATCTCATGGTAATTCAAGCAATCAGAATTGCAATATTTGTTTAAAGGAAACTTTTGAAAGGCATATGAACCACAAAAGTATTAAATTTATAAAAGTTGTTCCTATACTTAATCTCTTGCTCTCAAAAAAAAATAGCATTATTTGTAAAATGTATAAGCATTGAACTGATTAAAACAAATCAGATTTATTTCGAGAAAAATATTTAACATATTATTGTGCTTAAGTATAAACCTATTTTTGCAAAATAAAATTTAAAAAAAAATTTTGGGCTTATATTTTAATGACAATATTTTTTGTCCGTCATTTTGTTGCGGAAGAAATATAGGAATGTTCTAACTTCCAAAAATAACTTCCAATCATTAATATGCTTAAGCAACTATGAAAATATTGAAGAGGAAATATGTGCTATACTTACGGAAGTATATAAAAATATAAATTATGTTATCTACTTAATAATGGATGCCATTTATTAATATCCTCCAAGGACATAAATTAAAAATCAGTAGATGATGTATGCAACAGAAATATTTTTTCCTTTTGTTGGAACCTACGCAGAATATTTAGGTAATAAATTAATTTTATAATTCATTTTTTTTTCAATAAATATAATAAAAATACAATTATAAAAATTATTTCATTAGAAACGGATTATCAGCAATAATTCTGAAATAATACATTTTATAAAGGTTCTAATTCATAAATAAACTTAAATAAATACACCTAATTTGCACACACATATACATCATCAAGATAGAAGCAATCATTATGGGGATTAAATGAACTGTTAATTAATTTCACATATATTTCTATTTTTTTTTCCAAACTGAGTTCAATAACATCCTGTTGTAGTGCGTATGAATTGAGGAAAACAAAATTAGCAACAATAAGAAATACAGAAAAAAATGGCAACAATACAATAATAAATTAGATGCACCTGTTGTGCAGAAAATATATTCGTTGTAATTAGAAGTGCTAGGTAATTCAATGATAACTTCACAAACCCAACAGTAAGAATCGAAATAATAACTGTCATATCTAAATTTTAGCTGATAATATTTTAATTTTTTCGGAGTGAAATTTCTGGTAAATATGTTTGCTTCTACTATTTTCCCAAACACCAAATTATGGACATGTAATGTATGTAGAAGAATATTTCTACTTTTAGAGCTTTTAATAAATCATTGTTATCAACAGCATCGTAGCCTGCCTTATGTGTGTCATCAATGTGGGAGAGAAATGAATCAATTGAGTAACTTGAAGTGACATCAGTTGACTCATACCGGCCAGAGACCTCACGTTTGCCAAGACTGCGGAGAAGCAGTCGCACTGAATTGTAACCTGAAAATACATAAGATAAATCACTTAGAAAATTATTATTATTGTAAGGAGTGCGGCAGAGGTTTCAAGTGCGAACAAGATTTCGAGAGGCACAAGCTAGCTCATACAGCAGAAAAGCCTCACTTTTGTGAAGTGTGTAGAAAAGCATTTAAAAATAATTACGAATTAGAGAGGCATATGGTATCTCATACCGGTATACGACCTTATGTGTGTAAGATTTGTAGAAAAGCATATAAATACAAACAAGGTTTGAAAAAGCATGTAGAAAATGGTTGCGGAAATTCGCCTGCCAACACAAGTCGTACGCTCATCTGGAGACCCGTCCCGGACCTCATATAAAGGCACAAGTTAACAGACAGAAAGTAATCTGGATAATAATAAGGATGTGCTACGAAGAAATTTTCTGCCAATTCCTGAAAGTCCTTATTCAGATGACATATTTAATTTTAAAAATATTATGAAATCACTTTTAATTTGATAAATGACATAAGTTTGAGAATAACTTTATTATGATGTGTAAACAAGACCATGATTGGTAAGAGAACAGTACCCGATTTGTTTTTATGAGTGACAGGGATGTATTTTAACAAATGTCTCAGATGCATTATTTAATTTAAGAAATTATTAATATTTAATATATGTTTTGAACATTTAAATGCCATGAAATATTTTCGTAGCGAAACAATTTTTATTTTAGACAATCTGTAATTTTTAAAGCTTTTTTAAGGATTAACATATCTAGTTCATTTTAAGTTTCATAATTATTTCAATTTATTTAGATAAAATCATTTTTCATTTATAATTGATGAAATTTTAAACAATTAATTTTATGCTTATGTTTTACCAAACTGTACTATTTGTTACCTAGAATTTATGTTACGTTTGCGTATATAAATGTTTTGTTATATTTCTTTGTGTGCGTATTGCTGCTAGCTTAAATCTTTCTGTATTGTTACTTTCATGCACAAAGTAAGTATTGTTATATTCTTCATAAAAGAGATGTTTCTGTTTTAAGAATTTTGTAATTTTAACTCTATGCTAATATGTCAAACAAAATAAAAATACAATTTCAAAAATTGGTCGTAATTGATTTTTTTAACCCTAACAAAACGTATTTTATTATATAATAATTTACAACAAGTGAAAATATTATGCTAAAGGGATTCCATGAACTTTAAAATTTTATTTTGGTTTTTAAAATATTTTTGATAATTTTAAATTTAATTTTTATAAAGATCATAAAATAAAAACAAAGATTTAATTCCAGAATAACAGTGACCTTTATTTAATTTCTAGTTTTTAATTATATTTATTTTTAAAATATGTAAACCGTTGATTATTTCATAACTTATGTAAGGTGGTGTTTAGTAAAAATCTCTTTACCGAAATTCTGTAAACTGAAGTGATATTGCATAATAAAAACTTTTGTGACAACAAAATGTATTTCTGTATTTTGTGCTTATTTATTTGAAATTCATCTTATGTATCATTTAGTCTGTTATTGCAGTCATTTAAAGAATAAGACAGCTTAATTGAATGTAAATTTCCGTATAATATCATGGAATCTAAAACAAATTCACCAAATAGTTTAATACACGTTCATTTAACCATAAAATTAAACTCATTTAAAAATTTACTCAGGAAATAAAGCATTTTTTTTTTAAGAATATTTTTTTTTGAAATAAAAACTTAAATTATTAATTTTTCAAAAGGTTTAAACTAAGCATTCAAAGTTGTGGAGGAAAGTAATAAAGTTCAACAGGAAAAATGATTCTTCACCATGTCATGGTTCAGCAAAGGTGCTTCAGATTAATGTCAGGTTCAGGTGTCGTATTGGCGAGTGTCATGTTAGACAATTAGAGAAGCATATCTGCGTGTTTTAAAGGTGCACTAGCAAATTATAATGAAATCCATTAAACAAAATCTCTAATTGTTATAAATATCGTTTATTTTTCGAAAACAATCATTGCAGGTTTGACTTATATCTAAAAATAATGCAGCAAAATAGGCAGGATTTTATTTTATCCATCTAAGTTCAAAATTTATTTGAAAATAATGATTCGATGTTTCAATTATTAGAGTAAATTATATTTTTTTATTTTCTACAAATAATTGCAAAACTACGAGTTGGCAATTTGAGATGTTATATATCGATAATGACAATGGTTGAAAAAGGCAGCATTAAGTATTTTCTTTGCATATATTGCATCATTAGAATTAACAACTGTTTGATGATTGCTACTATCAAGACTGTTACTTGTGTATTTATGTTTTTACTAAATTCATCTCTATTGATTTTAAAAACGTATTTTACCTTCAACAATTCCTTTATGAAAGTCTCCAAAAGTGCTATATTGTAAAAATATAAAATCATTTCATTTAACAAATCTGCTTCGATCAATCTTATTGAAAAACATTTAAAAAAATTCTAAATATTGTGGATATTTTCATAATACTTGTCAGTTTTGAAACGCAATACGTAAATTGTTCCTCAAGTACTCAGTGGAGAATATTTTTAAGAAAATTTGTTTGCCTCTAAATTTATAGATGATTTTAATTTTATCTGGATTTTAAAACTTAGAGCAAAGTTGCCTTATTAAATGTCCCTTCAAATAGTAGACCCCAATAATTATATTAATAATATTTTGTCGATTGATATCCAACGATTTTGAAAGGCATAAATATTTCTTTTTCATTAAATAAATTTATTTAATTTAATAGTTCTCTGAGTCTAAACTTTAAAAAAATCTCTAAGATGGGCTTTGTCAGAACATTAGCTGAGCATCAAATTAGCGTACATGTATTTATAAGGAATCATATATTTTAACCAGTACTTTTCAATATAAATTTTTTCGGACGTTATTTTACGCTTCTAAATTTCTTTCCGCTAAAGGATCCGAATACTAACATATTCGATATAATTGGCGCTCGGTGAACCACTCAATTGTCGTGGATCAGTCGCGCTGTGCCATGGATATTTGCCAGACAGGAAGTTTTTATTTTCTAGGTCCCGGATTATATGATCGTCCAACGCCCTATCACTCAATTAGACAACGACCTCCTGGGTAATGTATTCCGATAACGTCAAAAGCGCAGGGCATCTGCCGGAACTCAGAATCCAAGACAGCTCGGTCATCTGGCCCTACATTGGAACAAAAAAATTAGGTTCCGTGTATGGGTTCACGGCAGATTATTAAAATCTACGATAAATTCTTGCTAAGACAATCATCTGCTACATATTTTCCATTCTACGCGTAAAATTTGTTTTTTCAAATTATCTTTCAAACTTGGCTCATTGATTGTTAAATTGGGGAAGTCTTTATCAAAAGTCGAGATTTTTATACTTTACATTGGAAATTAATTTTAACTATATGTAAACTACATGTTTGTGAAAATTGAAATCAAATTCAAGACTTCAAAGGTTCACTGAAAAAAACAAAATAAAAATGTAGGGCATGATATGCAAATGATTAGAATTTCCACCATGTTTCTAGCTCATCCCAGGTACATTTGCTGACATATTTGAAAAATTCCGAATAAATAGATGTATAGCGAGCCTGAATGGTTAGTGGCGGTGCTTATCTACCACTGGTTTCGGGTTACACCTCCCGGCGAAAGAGAACGAGATTTGAACAACTTACAGAGGTTCGGGGGAGAATCATCACTTTAAACCCTAGGTCCCTGTTTATCAGGATCGTGCAGAGCGTTGCGGAGGTATTGTTACTCCGCGTGCGTTTATCTTCAAACTACACATACCTCCTGGAAGTCCGGTGTGAATGAAATGTGAAGTCAGCTTGTCGATGATCAAAGACACTGTCGCATGGCGCTGACGGACCGAACAAAAATAAACAATTGGCATACAGTATTCAGTGACCAAATGTTCTCATTGTGTGTTCTCGATTGTAAAAGAATTCTTCCTTAAATAATTATTTTGGAATTCTTTTGCAGAAGGTCTTATACAAAATAAATCAATTCTAAACCAGAAACGCATATATATTTGGGTTCTTTTAATTAGGGAATAACTATTGAATTTTATTAAAAGCAACCCACAATTTCAGTTTAAAACCTATATTTTTTTAGGGCCGCAGTTTATGTTCTATGACGCTATGCTGGTGATACAGTGCGTGAGTTGCTTAACAAAAATAAATTTTATCAACAAAAAATTATGTAAGAAATATTGGCAGCACAAAATGCTGAACTATATAGATTTCTATAAATTGGCTTAAGAGATGGGGAGAAGTACAGAGTGACAACTGCAACCGGTACATCACGCTGTTTTAATTTAAATAGATCTTCAACATGTCTTCTTCAAAGACTTCCAGAAGATTCATTCAAGTGCATTAAATGCCCCCCTCAAGTCGAACTTCAAAGAGATTTAAAAGAGCATTTTCAAAGAACACAGGAAAAACGACACCAGTGTGATATTGCAAAATATGTTCGCCAATGAAATGTAATTTGAAGGATCGGGGTCTCGCTCAGGATCCTCGTCCTTTGCTTGTAAAATTTTGTTGAGCAAAAAAATCAAATGGAAGCATTTTGGCAGACATAAGAAAATTTGCTGATGAAGTGAGCCACGTCGTGTGGCATGGGCAAATATTGCATTCGCGTGGTGGAAATATCACAAAATAAAAAATTTCATCACTGGTTATTGTTTGTTTGCTTTGAAGAATTTAAGAACATTCTCTACGTAAGTCATATCTTCACAGACATAACAAAGTCATTCTGATGACAGACCTCATGGTGTTGCAATTTGGAAAACATGAGTTTCAAATCCAATTTAAAATTATATATATTTTTATAAAAGAAAGCCTGGCAAGTTTGGGGAAGATTTGTGCAATCTTCATTTCATGGTAGACTCTCCTCACATCTGAAAACTTCGCAATCATTAAATTTTTAAATCAACAATTTTAATTTGTAAATAGTGTAATCTTTCAGAAGCAGATTAGGTTTTGATATTCTGTTTCAAAAAGAAAACAAATTTCTATTACAATATGTCTCTTATAACCTTGCATCAATGTAGAATAATGAAATTTAAAAAATGGAATACTGGTTATGCTAAGTTTTGTTACTAAAATAAGTTAAAAATTTGTGGTTTTTACCTGTAAAAGTGATTATTAATAGCATTGATTTTTTTTAAATAAAAGACAAGCATGACATTTAATGCAGCATATTTAAAATGTTTTAAATTTTGAAAAATAATTTTCCACTGAATTTTTAAGTATTTGACTGACTTTGTTCAACTGTGAATAAATTTTAAATCATTGTTTTTAATCCTATTTAAAATCTAATAGTTTATAAATTATTTACTTTTATTCTCCGTAAAACAGCCCAGAATTAAAATGAAATTTTTTTATAAGAAGACAAACCGCTGAATTACCAAGCAATTTACTCATGTTTTGCAGATTAAGGATAATGAAGTTCAGGCAAAGAAAGAGACATCTGTTAAACATTTTTTTTGACTTATTTTAAAGTCTAATTTATTAAACATAAATTAAAGAGCAAAAAGAATATTTTCTTAACTTCTAAGTTTAAATGTGATTTTTCCTTTAAAATTATCAAAAAATAACATGCTATATTTTCACATTTTTTTAAAAAAACAAAATAACAGTTTGATTTTTCCAAATGTATGAGAATAAAACTATAGCAGTCCAAGCATAACAGTTGTCGCGGATCACGCACGTAGGTTTGTTTTTCATTATTTTTATCAAACTATTCGTGTTTAATTTCCATTACATAGTAGAATTCTGGTATTTCAGTCGTTCAAGTCTTCAGTCGTTAAATTTAAATCAAAAATTTTAATTCTTATTGTTCTGTAAAATTGCTTTTATGACATCAGATTCCGTGTAAATTGTTCCAAATATGTATACATTTATCTTCGGATGCAGCTTAGTTTTCGAGATTCTGTCAAAAGGAAAACAGAAATTTGTGCTATTGAAATATGAAATATTAACCTTAACATCGATTAGAAGCGAAAAATTTAAAACATGGAATACGGTTATCATAAGTTTTGTTACTGAAATAATATATTTGTGGTTTTTAGTAAAAGTGATTATTAAAATTTAACAAGCTTTTCTCTTTTTTGGTTATAAATATCGAAATAAATAGAGTATATTTAAAAATGTATAAATTTTTTAAAAAAAATTTTTATTAGTTTTTATCAATAAAATATTACTGACTTTAAATATTCAAAATTAATTTTAAAGGGATTTTTTCTATTTAAAATCTAAGAGTCTCATATTTCCCTGTTTTGCTCCGTAAACAGCCCACGATCTAGCAATGAAAATTAGGATATTGCCTTCTAAGAAGACAAACAGTTGAATCTACCCAGAAATTACTTGACACGATGTAGATAACAGGAGTCATTCACCAAGTAGCCTGAATAATGATGTAGATCGCTGAATATGAATAGAAAAACTAAAAAAATGACATCCTTTTTTTTTTTTTTTTCTAGAATGGATGCCAAATGTAGAATCGAGCTGACACTCTTTAGCTTAACAAGACATCCTTATACCTTAATCCTAATTTCCTTAATAATATCCTTTACCATGAATCGGTCAATTTAGAATATTCCCAAATCATTTGTAAACGCATAATTTTAAAATTATTGTAAAAAAAGTTTGAAATATGTAAATTTATCTTTTAATTGAGTTATATCTATAGCCCGTATTCACATACAGATTCACAAAGACATCATTTCAAAATATTAAATGCTGAGCAGGCGATTGCTGGCCTAAATAATATTAAAGTCTTATTTTTCGTGCACAGTTACGGCCTGAGTAAAATTTGAAGCAACTGATAATAGCAAGAATCTTTTTTTTTTTTTTTTAGTAAGTTTAGTTTAACTAAGAAACTCCATAAAGTATGAAACATGTAAATAAAAGGCGTTTGTAGTGCGTACGATTTTAAAGAAAACAATATTAACAAGAACAAGAACAAAAACTACAATAAAAAATGGCAACAGTAGAATAATTATTTAGATGCATCTGTCATGTGAATATATATATATATATATTCGCTGGTGTTTGAAGTGAAAGGTTAGTCAAGCATTTTAATCTTTTTTAGCGTATATTTTTAATTTTCGCAGGAATAATAGCTCTTAATTATGTCTACTTCTAATACTTGGCAAACCACAGAATTTCGTACATGCAATGTATGTGGAAGTGTATTTTTACGTTTAGACCTTTTAATAGATCATTGTAAAGAACAACATAAAAACCTGCCTTTGTGTGTGAACATTGCGGGAGAGCAGATAAGTATTGGAGTGAATTTAAAAGACACCAGTTGGTGCATAGCGGAGAGAGACCTCACGTTTGCCCAGTCTGTGGGAAAGCATTTGGACTTAAGGGTAACTTGAAGAACCATATGAAAAATCATGCAGAAAAGCCTTATTATTGTGAAGAGTGCAAAATTTCTTTTAAAAGCGAAGAAGAATTCGAGAGGCATAAGCTAATTCACGCAAAAGAAAAACCTCACGTTTGTGTAGAATGTAGAAAGCATTCGAATATAATCGTGATTTAAAGCGGCATATGCTTACGCATACAGGTGTAAAAGCTTATGATTGTAAGGTGTGCGGTAAAGCATTCAATCGAATGTCAAATTTGAAAAGGCACATGGGAATTCACAGCAAAGGACAATAAATGCACGTATTCATTCTTCTGAAGACAAATCAAGCACTTCAACTGAGAAAAATGAAGGCGTTTAAATGCTCGTAAAATATCCCACAGATATGGACAGAAAATAATCTTTCAAATATAGTTTATCAACTAAAAATAATTGAAATTTGATCACTTATGTATATCAGATTTAGCGTATATATAATTATTATTCTTGCAAAAAATCTTTGAAAATCCATTTTGTATGGAATAAGGAATAAAATATGAGGCATTTCTCCGAATTCCTGTAGATTCGTATTCCAATAAACTTTTTTTAAAGATAAAACAAATTAAGGATGCAAGTTTAATTTTCTTAACTGAAATAAATCTGCGAATAACTTTAATTATTCAGGGAAACTACAGCATGATTTGGAAAGAAAGAAAACTGGATTTGATTTTTTTTTTAATAAAAAGCTAGTGTTTTAAAAATGATTCGTAGGCATCTTTTATATTTTAAAAATGTTAATTTTTAAGGCATATTTTGAACTTCAAGTAGTGTTTTAGTAGTGAAAGATGTGAAAGAAAAATTTTAATTTTTTAAATTTTTTTAGAATTGTCATAACTTACTCTTTTAAATCGTCAGTAAAACTTTAAGCAATTATTTGTATGCTTGTGTTTCACCCAGCTAAATGTTGCGTTTCGTATAGGTATTTAAATATTTCGTTGTATTGGTTTGCGATTGTAATTTTGTTAGCTTTCATCCTTCTATGTTTCAAATTTATATATAGTTATGCGTTTCATGTTAACTTTTAATATTGCATTTGTGTTTTAAAAACTATAAAAGAGAAATATTAAATTTTTCTTCTTTAAAGAGATGTTCTTTGTAGTTTAAGTATTGTGTAGTGTTTAAATTAGTGCTAATATATCAAACATAATAAAGATTCAAATTTTTTAAATGATTATAATTGTTATTAATTCAAATGCAACAAAACTTAATGATCTTTTAATGTTTATCCAATGTAGAAAATAAATCTTTATACAATATAGAAAATTTAAAGTGATTTATTATACAAAAAGATTCCCAAAATTTGAAGCACTTTCATTTAAAGATTTGATTTTATGTATTAAATGTTATTGATAATTTTAAATTTAATTTTTCAAAAATTATAATGCATGTTACCAAACAATCTGCTTATAAATACATTAAGTGCAGCAATTTTTAAAATAATGCTTTTTATTTACAATTTTAAAACGAAAGAAACATATTTACTTCCAGAATAATATTTTAATTATGAATTTATTTTGGCAAAACGCATTTGTTCAGAAAATTGTGCTTTAGATTTTAGCTACTTTTAAAAATATTAATAAAATTTATTAATTGTTAGCATAAATTTCTGAGTGTATAACTTTCCTCTTTTAAAAATAAATCCTCACAAATATTTTATTTCGTTTTTGATTTCAAATTATTGATCATTTAATCTATTTCTTGGAAATTGAAATTTTATAGTGTGTATTGCATAGTAAGAAAGTGTGAATAAAATAATAAATTTTTCTATTGCATCTCATTGTAAAAAATACACTTCTGGTTGTAATTATTTAGTTAATAAATTAAATACCTCAATTATGTCTATAATTTGTAAATTTTGAAAAAAAAACGGTAAATTTGGCATCAATTAAAAATCATTTTAATTTTCTTCTTCCATTCCATAATCCTCCATGTAGAGGACAGATTTTCAAACTACGTTAAAAATTTATTTTGAAACACGTGCAAGAATTCTTCACTTCAAAATAAGTGTAAAATTAAAATGTAACAATACAACAAAAACAAGTAATAAAAAAAAAATTAAGTCAATTCCTACTTTTTTTTTTTCACAATATTGCAGAAAGTCCTTTATAAATAATTTTCATTCATTTTTTAAGTTTATCTGGAGCCATCTATTGGTAGATATATGCAACTTAAATCTAAAAAAAACAAAAAACTAAAATTAATTAATTAAATTTAATTACTGAATTAATATTTAAAAAAACTGTATTAACATCCAGTGTCATCCACTACAAGTTCAAAAAAAAATGTATTTGAACTTGAGTGGATGAATAAAAAGTATTTTATTAATGATTGAAAATTTGAACAAACAAGATATATATAGGGAGAGTGTGAGCTAATAGAAGGAATTGAATAATCATATTTAACAGGCACACAGACTTCCGATGTTTACATCAAGTATCAAGTGAAATCTCTGGTTAATTAAAGTGTAGGAATTTATGCAGTGTTCCTATACTTAAACGCTTATTCTCAAAAAAAGGACATACTTTTAAAATATATAAACATTGAACTAATTAAATAAAATCAGGTTTGGGGAAAAATATTTAACTTAGAATTGAGGTTTGCTTAAGAATCAAAGAACTGTTATTTGTAAAATAAAATTTTAATCAAATTTTTGTTTATATTTTAATGATAATATTTTTTCATTTCATTCTGTTGTGGAAGAAATATTCGAATGTTCTAACATTAAAAAAAACTTTCAATCAAATAATTAAAGCAACTGTGAAAATATTGAAGAGGAAATATAAAGTTGCTATACTTATGGATAACCAATTGACTCAAATATATAACATTTAATAATAAATTTTGTTATTATCTGCTAAAAATGGATGTTATTTTTTAATATTCCAACGGATATAAATTAAAATTCCATAGATGATATATGCAACAGAAATAGTTTTTTGTTCTTTCGTTGGAACCTCAGCAGAATATTTAGGTAATAAATTAATTTGGAAATATTTTTCCACATCATTTTGCAAAATGAAAAATTTAATCAAATTTTTGTACTTATAATTTTTAACAATAAATATTATAAAAATTAAATTTTTCAATGAGAAGTTTCTGTTGCGGAATAAATATATAAAACTCTGAAATTGAGTTTTGTTATAAAAAATTTATTAGATCGTAAATAAAACAAAGTGAAAACAGCAGATAATACTTGCTGATAATAATATATTTTAAAAAAAATTTTTTTTATTATTTTTAATAATATGTCATTTATAAATAAATATAAATCCATGGACGAGTTTTAAATAAGAATAAGTATAGATGATGATTTGATTTTTTAATAATGCTCTAATTTAGAGATTTGAAAATCATTTTTAACTCATGAAGAGATTAGTTTTAGGTGAATCAACTGTTAAATTTCATTATTTCCATTTTTGAAAGAATAAATAAACGATAAAATAAAAGTTTTTTTAAAAATTATTTTATTTCAAACGGAATAATAAAATTGATAACATTTTGTTGTAGTGCGTATGAATTAAATAGGAAAACAAAATATAGCAATCATGAAATAAGAAATACAGAAAAAATTTCAATAACAATAAAATAATTTTTTGTTATCTGACAATAACCCTGTTTGTGTAGAAAAATATGGATCGAAATACAAATGCTAGGTAATGTAATATGACAAATCAACAGTAAGGATCGAAATAATAACTGTCAATCTAAATTTTAGCTTATAATATTCTAATTTTTTCGGAGTGTAAGGAACCAAAAACAATCATTATAAATTTTTGGTAAATATGTTTGCTTCTACTACTTTCCCAACCATCAAATTATGGACATGCAATGTATGTGGAAGAATATTTCGACTTTTAGAACATTTAATAAATCATTGTTATCAACAGCATCGTAGCCTGCCTTATGTGTGTCATCAATGTGGAGAGCAATGAATCAATTGGGTAACTTTAAGAGACACCAATTAGTTCATACAGGTGAGAGACCTCACTTTTGTCGACACTGTGGCAAAGCATTCGCACTCAAGGGTAACCTGAATGAACATGAGAGAAATCATGAAAGAAATCCTTATTATTGTAAGGAGTGCAGGACAGCTTTCAAGTGCCAACAAGATTTCGAGAGGCATTTGTTAACTCATACAGTAGGAAATCTTCACGTTTGTGAATTATGTAGCAAAGCATTCCTATGCAAGAGTAACTTAAACATGCACATGATAACATTCAGGAATAAGACCTCATGTTTGTAAGTTTTGCAGTAAAGCATATGAACACAAACAAGATTTGAAAAGCATTTGGAAAATCGTTAAGGAAGTTCGCCTGCCAACACAAGTCGTGCGCTCATCTGGAGACCCGTCCCAGACCTCATGTGAAGGCACAAAACAATGACAAAGTAATCTGGATAATAATAAGGATGTGATAAGAGGAACTTTTCTCCCAACTCCTGAAAGTCACACTCAGATGACATATTTAATTTTAAAAATATTATGAAAGCATTTTTAACTTGATAAATGAAATAAATCTGGGAATAACATTAATTATTCTGTGTAAACAACAACATGATTGGTAAGAGAACAATACTAGATTTGTTTATGAGTAACATGCATGCATTTTAACAAATGTCTCAGGTGCATTATTTAATTTTAAAAATTATTAATTTTTATAAATGTTTTGAAATTTTAAATGCCCTGAAATGTTTTCGTAAAGACACATTTTTTAGAAGAATTTGTAAAGTAATTTTTTTTTATTTTTTTTTTTTCTCGTATTGTTTTCGTAAAGTAATTTTTAAAACTTTTAAGGATTATTATATCTAGTTCGTTTCATGTTTTGTAATGATTTTAAATTATTAAGATTAATTCATATTTAATTTATATTCGGTGAAATTTTATATATCTAAAAGCATGCATGCAAGTTTCACAAAACTCTACTAGTTATTACTTTTGAATTTGTGTTACGTTTGGGTATACAAATGTTGTGTTATATTTCTTTGTATGGGTATTGCTGTTAGCTTAAATCGTTCTGTATTGTTACTTCCATGCACAAAATAAGTAATATTATATTCTTCATAAAAGAGATGTATCTGTTTTAAGAATTTTGTAATTTTAAATATGTGCTAATATATCAAATAAAGATTCAATTTTTAAAATAATCGTAGATTGTTATTAATTCAGAAGTAATAAAATATATTTAATAATATAAAATATTACTACTACAATCGGATATATTATACTAAAGGAATCCATGATTTTTAAATATTTTTTTTTGTTTATTAAGTGTAAAGCAATAATTTCATTTTCATAACGATCATAATTCACATTACCAAATAATTTGTTTCAATGCATTAAATATAGCAATTTTGAAAACAATAATGCTTTATTTTTATAACTTTAGAATGAAACATTTACTTCCAACATCATATTTTAATTGTAAATTTATTTTGACAAAACACATTTCTTAGGAAAATTGTTCTTTAGATTTTTCGCTGATTTTAAAAACTTAAATAAAGCATTATTGATTTTGAAGCATAAAATTGTAAGTGTATAATTTTCATCATTTAAATATAAATCGATCGAAAATCTTATTTCATTTTCAATTTCAAATTAGTGTTCATTTAATATATTTCAGGTAACTAGTTATTTTATGCAGTGTGATTT
>BPLR01017337.1:0-160666 GCA_021605095.1 Caerostris extrusa
TACCTTGAGAAATCTATTGCAAAACTAGCTAAAATTAAATTTTACTAATGCATGCGTAAACAATTTAATTTTGTATATGCATAATTAGAACAATTAAAAGTTTAAATTAATAAATTAAAATATATGAAATTTCATTTATAGGGCAAAACGCACATGCTTTTAATTTCACAAGAAAAATTATTACAGCAGGGTTATTAAATAGATATAATATTCATTTTAAAAGTCAGCACTTTAAATACTGAAACAATAAGGAAATCTGCTTATTGCTTATTTCAATTAAATGCATTTTATTCAAGAAACTTCAAATTACAACACAATACATTACTGCACAAAAATTAAAAGAAAAAAAAGTAAATGTTTCTCTGCAAGTAGGTGTCCCAATAAACATTTCCTATGTTAAATGCCTAAAAAATAAAAAGTCAGGACAATTGTCCTGCTCCGTTCAAATGTCAGGAAAAGGAGCTTGTCTGACATTTAAGCCTGGCACGGAAGAATGCTGTTCGTTTTCTCTTCTGCTTGAGAGAATGGTGCAAAAATAGAGAAGGGATTACGTAATACTGAATGTAGAATAAGGTATGCGTAACAAGGGATTTGTTCGCACTGATAGTTTTTTTTTTTTTTTTTTTTTTTTTTGTCCCTTCAATTTCCTTCTTTCTTTCCTTTTTGTTCTTTTTTCACTTGTGCGAATTGATGATAAATGTTACGAAATGACTTTTAGACGTTGTTTTAATGTGTTTTGTGAAAGGTGGGTGTGGGCATAAATATTCCATAGAAGCGTATCATAAATGAAAATTCTTCTATTTGCATGAAATAATCTTATTTTTATGGTATTAAAGACCTTTGTTTGTTTTTTAATGTTACTTTCTTGGTTGTTTCCCACTTGAATTGAAATAAATATGGACTGCTCTGTGTTTTCTAATGCACTTGTGTCTATAATATTATTAATAATTTATAGCAGTTTACTTATTAATAGTTTTATAACATTTTCCATTGTATTGATTTTTCCGTGTATTTTGGCATTTTCCTTGTATTTTGAAATCCTTGCGTTTCTTGCTTTGTATTTCGCATTCCATTATTTCCTTTGTATTTTGCATTTTTTACATTGCATTTGTATTTTCCAGGGCAATATACAATTTCTGTAGCTAATTTGGAAATATTTTGCTTTTAATTTCGTAGAACTTAATTAAATCTTAGTTATTAAATGACATAATAATTATTTTAACGAAATTTCAAAAATCAGTACTTTAAGAACAGAAACAAGAGAAAAAAATAAACCAAAATCTAAACAAAATTGGATATTGCTCATTTGAATTAAATTTATTTTATTAGAAATCACAAATTGCTACACAATACATTTGCTGCACAAAAGTTACCAGAAAAAGTAAATGTTTTGTTTTGAGCTAGTAAGGTGTCCCAATAAACATTTCCTATGTTAAAACCTAACAATAAAGGGAGTCAGGACAAGTGTCCTGCTCGTTCCAAATGTCAGAAAAGGAGCTTGTCCTGACATTTAAGCCTGACTTTACGGAAGAATGCTTTTCGCTTTCTCTTCTGATTGAGAAATGGTACAAAAATAGAGGGAAAGAGATTACGGAGTACGGAATGTAAAATAAGGTATGAGTAACAAGGGATTTGTTCAAACTGATAGTTTTGTTCTTTTCGTCCTTCAATTTCCGGCTTTCTTTTTTTCTTTTTTTTTCACTTGTGCGAATTGATGATAAATGTTCGAAATGACTTTTTGACGTTGTTTTAGTATGTTTTATTATTTACATCGAATTCAAAATAAAGAAATCTAATGCAAAACTGGCTACAATTGGATTTACAAATGCATGCATACAATTTAATTTTGAAGTAAAAAGGTTTTTAAATAATATATATAATTTAATTTCCAGGGCAAAATACAGATTATTTATTTTTTGCATTGCAATTTTGCAAAAAATACATTGATTGATAAAACAATATAAATATTATTTACCCAAAATACACATTATATTTGCCATTACAATTTGCAAATACATTGATTGCAAAATCAATATAAATATTCATTTGCAAAATACACGTATATTTCGCATTTTTTTCTATATTGCAATTGTATTTTCGGGGAAAATACAATTGTCGTTACTTTTAATTTGGAAATGTTTTGCTTTTTTAATTTGACTGGCAAAAGGTTGAAACCAAAGTTATTAAATTGATATAACAGCATCACTCTGTCAAAATTTTCAAAACTCTGTACTTTAAATACTGAAACAAGAGTTAAAAAATGAAGAAAATTCTAAACAAAATCAATATTTGCCTATTTTTAATTAAATAACTTTTTTTCAAAACTTCAAATTACTACACAATACACTACGGTACAATAGTTACAGAAAGAAAAGTAAAGTTTTCCTGCTAGTAGGTGTCCCAATAAACTTTTCCTATGTTAAAAACCTAAGAATAAAAGTCAAGGACAATTGTCCTGCTCCGTTCCAAATGTCAGGAAAGTAGCTTGTCCGACATTTAAGCCTGACACGGAAGAATGCTGTTCGTTTTCTCTTCTGCCTTGAAATGGTACAAAAATAGAGAGAAGGGATTACACAATAATGAATGTAGAATAAGGTTTGTGTGACAATTGATTTGTTCGCACTGATAGTTTTTTATTTTTGCCCCTTCAATTCCCTTCTTTCCTTTTGTTCTTTTTTCACTTGTGCGAATTGATGATAAATGTTCCGAAATGACTTTTTGACGTTATTTTAGTGTCTTTTGTGAAAGGTGTGGTGTATACGTAAATATTCCAAAAAGAAGCGTGTAATAAATCGTATTCTTCTATTTTGCTAAATAATCTTATTTTTCTATGATATTAAAAGTATTTTTTTTTTTTAATGTTGCTTTCTTTTATTGTTTCCCAGTTGAATTGAAATAAATTTGGGTTAGTCTTTTCTAGAACTATTTCATAGTATATCTATACTATTAATAATCCTTTATACTAATACTTATTACTAATTTATTTTACAGTAATACTTTATAACTTTGGGGCCTGATGCTAGAGTGACTAGTGGAATATATCTAATACAATAAATAACTTATGTATAGAGTCAATGATCTTATAAGGGCTTTATTGATTGGGATATAAGAGTTATTTTACCAATACAACATGTAATTATTATAAACGGTTTCATATGAAATAACCTTTTCTCTATCCATCAAGGTTTATTCGTGACCTACTAAATAGTGAGACACAGGACATGAAATATCACAGTTTACAGAAACAGTTTACAGAAATTCATTCATAATTTTGAAACATTAAAAAATCGCATGAAGTTTACAGGAAAAGTACCAACATAGAAACAAGTTTCAATACACAATTTTGAAATATTAATTGCTACATTAAATAAAAATAATCAAGTATTTTAATAATTTTTATGGAATAATATTTTATTTGTAGTAGAAGATATAGTTTTGATCCAATTTTTAAAATGAAGATTTATAAATACAGTTTTAATTCTTCGTAATTCAATGTTATTCTACTTTTATTTGTAACATTATTTTTGTGAAAAAATTAATGTGATTTTTTTTTTTGTTTTGTTTTTAGGTAAGTCTCATGGAAATTGATGATTCATCAACGATTCTTGGTATGAAATTATTATTCTAAAATTTCATGGGTTTTTTAAGATTTTGCCTGAGGAAAAAAATATTCAAATATATTATATTATACTTGATTATTACTCTAATAATAACACTGGCATATCATTTTAAATACAAATTTACATCATTTTAATTTACGTTTAAAATATTAAAGCTTACTGAATAAATTACAAAATAAGCTTTTACAGATGTTAGATAAAATTCATTTGCGCATGTAATAACTGTAATGCAAAAAGTAAAATGCATATGTAATAGAGTAATAGTTTCATTTATTGAATAACATTTCACTTCATAGAAACTCGAAAATAATTTTAACTATTACCTTCAAGTTTTTGCTATAATTTGGTTTTAAATTGGCTTTTTAGGTTCTAGTTTAGGTACTAATTCAAATTTCCAGAACCAGAAAATAGATTAAGGTTTTGTTATTCTATTTGTGTTTTAAGCAAATTAATTTAAAAACAGATTATAACAAAAACAGGTAAACACAACAAATATTTGAAAAACAGGTGTTCAGGTTAATTATAAATGATTATAAAAACTAAATAATTATATAAACTTTATAAACAACCATGTATTTTTTCAATTTGTATATGCTCAATTTGTGAAATTATTTTCATGACAATAATAATTATTTTTAATATTTATATAGCGTAAAATGCATATGTAAAACTTACATCAGTATACGGAACATATCAGCAATTGTTTATTTTGCATAAATTATATTTAATTAAATCTTATTTAATTAAATATAATTATTATTATATACCATTATTATAATATTATTATTATACCATTATTTCAATTAAAATTGAATTTTATAAAACTTTTTAAATTATTAACTAATAAATTTAAAAGTTTTATAAATTCAATTTTAATTGAAATAATGGTATAATAATAATAATAATAATAATAAAATTTAGTAATTTTATGTAAATTAAATTAGGATTTAGGATAAGTACCAAACAAAATTTTGAAAGATCAAAAAATATCAAATTAAGTTTACAGAAATAAATTCATGCACAATTTAGAAATATTAAAAAATTTAAATTTACGGAAATAAATACCATGCATAATTTTCGAATTTAAAAAAATTATCACATGAAGCTTATAGAAATAAGTACCATACACAATTTTTAAACATTAAAAAACTATCACAGGTATCTTGCAGAATTAAATACCATACAGAAATTTGAAACAAAACGATTTTAACAACTAGTATGACATAAAATTTTCAGTATAACTAAATAAAGAAGAAAAATTTAAAGAAAATATAAAAGAATAATTAAAAAAATAAAGAGTATAATATCAAGTATCTTAATGATAATCTGTTACGGGTTTTTGCACAGGTTACAATGATTCTAAATTATATCCAGGTTCACATTTAGCGATGGTAATTGATTGTTTAATGTTTAGTTCTTCCCTTACTTATTTTCTAGAATGTTCAAACTTTGAGCACCTAAGAAATATGAATTCATTATTTTGCATTCCATCTATAACACTTATAAAGATAATTTGAACATAGATAACATCTTTTTTTAAATAGCTATTTTTGTAGTAAAAAATATCTATGACCAATCATGAATTGAAAATGAACTAAATAAATTATACTCTAGCATATGCATACTATATTGTTTTATCGCTATTAGAAATTTTTAAAATCTTTAATTTAATCTATAGTCAAGAATTTTTAAATCAACTGAAAATGACTTGGTGATTTTTCAATTTGGATTTATTTATTGAGGAAGTTCAATTCAAGGTTCAATAGCTCAATTCAATCTTCTTTGGGTAAAAAAGAAATATAGTTCAAAAATTGAGTAATCGGTTTATACAGGCTCTCAAGCTCTCTTTATAATGCAATAAAAATAAAAACTTATTTGTATAAAAAATATCTATACCGAAAATCTCTTTCAACAACGTCTTTTCCTCTTCTATTGCGCATGCTCAATGTACATTTTAAAAGTTGAAAGCTATTAAATTGATATAATCACTTAATATTCATTTCTCGGAAATGTATGGTTGTGAACTTTATTTGAATGATTTAAATTAACGCGAAATAAGCCTGTATATCAATTATGACGAGTTTATATACTGGCTGATCGATAATGGAAATTTCAATTGGGTTATTGACGATAAGGTGCTTAAAATAACGTAATTTTAATACGGATATAATGTTTTAGGAGAATTAATATAGTTTCTGAATTAATTCTCTATTTAAACCGTTTAGCTATTTCTGAATTAATTCTAAATATAAGTATCAATAACTGAATCGCAAGTTATTGATAGGCGTGGATGAATCATGGAAAATTGCAGAACTCTTGAAATAAAACTTCCGCCTCAATTTAACGTCCGATGAGGATTGCTCTTATTTTTAGGCTTTGATGAAATAAGGGTGGTCTGGTGGAGAAAGTAAATATCAAAATGAAAATTTTTTCATTCCCTTTATTTTTTATTTCTTTGCTTTAATCTCCATAACTTTTCAATTGCCCGTATTTTCTGCATTATATAGTTTTATAAAATAAGTCACGTGGCGAGTTGCAGAGAAACAAATCCAGAATTTTTTTAGGTATATGTAACAGGTATAAAAAAAACAGAATTTAAATTATAGATATCTTTCCAATGAAGAGGCAGATAATTGTAAAAAAAAAAATTACAAATTACAAAAAGGAAAAATCAGCTTTTATGCTGTTAATCTATTAGATAGATACGACACAATTTTATGTCGTTTTTACTTAACTACAAAACACATTACTATCAGTTATTAATATGCAGTATAATAGTTTTTTATATACATAAAAACCAGACATTTATACACTGTAACCGTGCTTCGTCCTACATCCTTTGGCGATCAGGAAAAATGTCTGTTCGAGACTCTAATGCGAGAGAGAGGAAGTACATCTCAACTTTCGCTTCAGCTGAGAAACGTTTAGTTTAAAGTCGCTCATCCCGAGAGGAAATACATTTAGCGCATCCCGGAGCATTAGTTGTCCTACATACTCTCCCCGGACAGGATGTTGATTCTAATTGGTGTATAGTATAATATGTGAGTATTGTGTCAATCAAATTCTATTTCTGGAATTAGCATAAATGACATGAAAGAAGAGAGAACCGACTGATCCTCACATTCATTAACTATAAGCTAATATATTGTATGAAGCAAAAATATGGTATTGCTTTGGAAATTGAACCTTCTTTTATTAAATATTTTTACATTAAAAATGGGGCTCGATGCCACAGGTTTCGGGTTTGAGTCCCGGCGGGGCCATAAATGTTTGTAGTGGTTTGGAATCCCCTTTAAACCGCAGATATCGGTCTCATATGACGTAGAGCGTTGTCATGAGGTTTAGTCAGTAATCAGCCCTTAGGGTTCCACGCTAAAGTGAAGTTGCATATTACCCTTAGCCATGGCCCAGTCGCCTGTGACGAGGTTTTCTAGACCTCGTGTAGTCTTTAAGTACTAGGGGGATAAGTAAGAACGACACATTAAAAAACGGTTATTTTTAAAATAGTAACATTTTAAGGAGGTATTCGAATCATTCACTTATTCGCCAACCATGGAAAGCATTTGTACCAATATCCATAAGCCTTTCGTGCTCCTTTTTGTGATCTTGATGCAAAATGACTCTACAATTTTCATGCAATCAAAATCTATCTGGATTTGAAAATTCTACAATTAAAGAATCTACCTCTATATTTCAGTTTTTAATATTCATGGGCCTAATCCTCTGAGAACTGCAGTGCTGGACTAACATCCCATGGGTGATATGGATGGAGGGAAAAGGAGCAGCTTCTGCTGTGATGGAGGTAGAAGTCTGACATGGCTCCGTTCGCTGAAGACGGAGGGAAATGCCTTCCTGGAAGACTTTTACAGCTAAATATTCCCCATTTACGTATCGAATGGAAGAAATTCCGAAAAAAATCTCTATCTCGTAGTCCGATTCAAGAAGCATGATGCTGCACATCAAAAACGCCCTGTAGGCTCCTTGTTTTTTGGAAACAGTGTCTACAACAACGCCGCCAGAGGATTGGACTTAAACCCTAATTTTCACCAGAGACTCACATTGAAACTGAGCCACGAGTCGGGCTTTAAAATTTGTTCCTCTATTATTGTACAGCCTAGGAAATTGCACATTTGTTCTTTGCAATTTGAAAAAAAAAATAAATAATAAATAATGAATTAAACATTAAAATTTACCCGATGAACTCTCTTATGAATTAAATTGAAATTATATATATACAGTAGGTATTCAACTTATAAAACAGGTAGATTTGACTATTGATGTATTAAAGAGATTCACTCAAGTTTTATTGTAGGTACCCAATCTATAGAACTGAGAAATTGGAACATTGATGTATTAAAGAGATTCACTCAACTTTAATTGTAGGAACCCAACCTAAATAACTGATAGATTGGAAAATTGATGTAAAGAGATTCACATTTAATTGTGCTGATTACATTCAATATAAAATTACAATGCATTTACTAGAAAATCCTTGGCTTCGACAGTGACGAACCTGGAAAGATTATCAAACCCAGCTATCACATCAACACCCAGCAAATCTAACCAATTGCAGATCAAAGATACCATGCAAACCTCAACCCCTCCAATCAAATCCACATCGCACCATGTGACCGATAATCTCAAACCCAAGCACACAAGCAGGGATGGTCGATGAGTATCGAACGCAGATTTGCGACAACGAATTTGTTTCCATCCAACGAAGTTCCCCCAGAAATTCCAAAGCTTCGAAACGCTCATTCTAAACTGGCCCGTGCATTGTTCGAAACCAACCCCATGTTTTCCATTTGATTAATGTTCTGCATTATTCAGGTCGCCAAAGCGTTTATTCCGGTTAATCTCGGAAATACTTGGAGTTGCTTTCGTCTGTGCAAAATGGTTGGAACGGTTAAGATTGGAGAGTTTGAACTATTGACTTCGCTCGTTTGCTGACAAAAGTTTGTTTCGGATATTTGGTAGATCAGATTGAGTTGCGCATTAAACAAGGGTTAATTGGAATGCACTGGTTTCCTCACGTTTTGGCTCATTATATTAATACTGCTGTCATGATTGATTGATTCATTATAATCAATCATCTCACCAGCAATAATTATCGGTAATGTAAAAGTCATTAATCATTCTAAACACATATGAGTATATTTATTCAATTTCATTACCGTTTTTTTATTCCGTTTCAATTTTACTGAATTGTTACTTTTTATTCGCAATTAGCATATTATTATTTTTTAATACTTCTCTGTCGGTAATTAATTCTACAAAAACTCTCAACCATTTAATAATGAATTGATTAATAACTAACTTACTAACTAAATAACTCCTTGGCAGTACAGTCCATGTTGGATCATGGCTGTCTGTCTATTGTTAGATTCCGAAACAGGGATGAAGTCCTGGGGTTGCCATTGATGACTGTAGTAGTTCGAATTCACTTTAAACAGTAAGTTCCGGTCTCAAATGACCGTAAGAGCGTCACGGAGCCCAGTTCAACTTCTCACCCACATCGTTCCCAAACTGTAAATGGGGCAATTCAACTCTAGGCACAGTAATGTGGTGTGGTGTAGTATTAGTAGTAGTAGTAGTCATTATATTAGACTGGGACGGTTTAAAGGGAATTACGAACCACTACGAACATCCATGGCAACGTCCAAAAATCCATGACAAAAATCTGTTCAAAATGCCTAGATGTTAGAAGTCTGGAACGGTTAAGAGTTTGTATATTCATGATTCAAACTATCATGACAACGCCAGGATTCGAACTCGAAATACTTGGATTCACCTCACGAATTGCGAAATGAATTTGTTTCCATCCAACTAAGTCCCCTAGAAATTACAAAGATTCGAAACGCTCATTCTAAACTGGCCTTGTGCATTGTTCGAAACCTCCCCATGTTTTCCAGTTGATTAATGTTCTGCATTATTCAGGTCGCCAAAGCGTTTATTCCGGTTAATCTCTGGAATACTTGGAGTTGCTTTCGTCTGTGCAAAATGGCCGGAACAGCTAAGATTGGAGAGTTTGAACTATTGACTTCGCTCGTTTGCTGACAAAAAGTTTGTTTCTGAATCTTTGGCAGGTTGGATTGAGTTGCGCATTAAACAAGGGTTAATTGGATGCACTGTTTTCCTCAGGTTTTGGCTCATTATATTAACACTGCTGTCATGATTAATTATAATCAATCATTAATTGATTAATTGTAATCAATCATCCCACCGGCAATAATTATCAGTAATGCAAAATGTCATTAATCATTCTAATAACATTTGAGCATATGTATTCATTTTATTATTCTTGGCACTATATAAATTCATATTTTTATTGCTTCTCCGTCTGTTTTTAATTCTACACAAACTGTTAACTATTTTAACAATAGAAAGACAGTTATTAATCAAACTCACTAACTAACTCCCTGACAGTACAGTTCATGTTTGACCATGACCGTCTGCCTAATGGCAGATTCCGAAACAAGGGATGCTTTATTTTTACGAGGTAGTGTTTCTAACTCTTGGCCCAACATTCTACAGTCATGTTAGACCAGGCTCGAATCCCGGGGCTGTCATGGATGTTTGTAGTAGGTTCGAAATCCACTTTAAGCCATAGGTCCCGGTCGTATTTGACTGTAGAGAGTCACAGAGCCCAGTCGGGAATTAGAACGGGGCCTAAACTTTAACGTGGATTCCAAACCACTAATAAACATCCATGCCACCTCCAGGATTTGAACCTGTAGCCTTATGGGTTTAGGCCAGAGACTTAGTGAGGTTTTGGTTTACATATTTTGTATATGGGACTTTTTTATGCTTTTTAATTTTCTTAAATGTGTTGTAAACAATATACATGGCATGTTGCGTTGTCGTCTTGATACCAGCAATCATCCATACCGTACGTTACCCACAAGGTAGGAAGGACATGATTGTCGAGAATATCACAGTATCTATCGGCATTCATCGCACCATCAACCTTCACCAGTGGGCCAGATCATAATAGGAGAAACAGGCCCATACCATCAATCCTCCTCCACCAAACTTTACAGTTGGGACGACACACTCGGACAAAAGGCGTTCTCCTGGTAAACGCCATACCCAAACACGTCCATCGGAACGGAAAAGGGTAAATCGTGACTCGTCACCCAAAGGACGCGTTTCCAGTCATAAAGAGTCCAAGTTGGTTTTCGTAATCAAAGGCTTATGAGCCACCGAACATCCAGTGTAACCTAACTTATGGGCCTCGATACGAAGAGTCTTGGTCGAAACGGCCACACCTGTGGCTTGTCTAAACTCATTAGCGATGTTATCCATGGATGTTTAACGGTTACTCGAATCTCCCTGCCGATCACCCGCCGGTCCCTGCTCATGAGAACTGTAGGTCGTCCACTTCGGGGTTTGTTCTGACAGTGTCCCTGTCTTGTAGCGACACACAGCACGTGCTACAGTTGATTTTGAGCAGTTACGGAGACGGGATATCTCCCTAATTGACACCTTGGCAAGATGCAATCCAACCAACACACCTTTATCGAACTCAGACAACTCTTCCCGTGGCGGCATCTTGATAAAAACAACTCTAGTCGACTCCACGGAGTATTTACAGGATATGGCTGACACGTGATACCTATAATTGCGCATGTGTCAGCTGTATTGTCGACTTTTCTACTTTTCGAGGGGTGTCCCGCCACTTTCTTCCAGATAGTGTATTTCATAGCTAATTATGAAATTTCAAAATGTTTATACATTTCCACACTTTTTATTCACTTCCTATCCCTGCACAAAAACAGGTTTTACTGAATTTTATTCATTATTTTACAAAACAATTTATTTTACAAGTTTTTATCACATCGAATTTAAACATTTTTATTAGCTTAATTAATTTAACGCCAATTCATTAAATGCAAACTGGTTATAATAACACTGATTCTGTATCTTAAATAGTCGAAACATGCTATTCCATATCTTTTGATATTCACGTTCACACTTCGTTGTATATGATTGTGCATTAGAGCGTCTTAACTCGAAGTACATATAATATCTTACTCTCTCATCTAGACATAATTTAGGCAACGGAATAACGTGAATTGATCAGTGGTAATTAAAGGGCATTGAAATTTAATCTAAATAGTGTAATGCACAGAAATGTGGTTGCAGAGTGCTGTGGTTACGCATCTATAAAATGGCTTATATTGAGTTAAATTGATGAGTGAACTCATGTGCGTGGAAATGCAGTCCAGAATATGCTAATGAAGTAATTTAATACCAAACTAATCGCTTATGTATATTACAGAAATTTATTACAACGACAAAGGCACTTTTATGAGATCGGTATATATAGAAATTAAGATTTTCTTCCTATTTTTCAATACTGTTGGAGTATTGGTCGCTAATACTATTTGAAAAGAATTAATTAGAATAATTTTAAGGGGCATATTATTATCTCTAGATTAAAAAAATATATTAATAGTTCTGAAATGCAGGAAAGACCTTAGCATCTGTTTTACACTTTATGAAATAACAAGTTAAAGTCTAACATCTACTCATTAGTTTGAGTTGTCTGTAGGATTTCTTTCTTGTTTCGGGTTCGAGACCAGGCGCTGCTATGGATATGTGTAGTGGTTCGGAATCCACTTCAAACGGTAGGTCCCGGTCTAATATGGTTGAAGAGCGTTGAATGTAGAGGCTGACAACCCTACCCCGTAATAAGGAAAAAAATTCCCTATCTCAAAATCTGCCAGTAAGCAAAAGCATTGGTCCACCATGGGGTTATTGTAGCAATGAAGATGATGTTCTTCTTAAATAGAGAAGTTATATACAGTGAAACTTTTTTTATATGGTCCTTCATTGCGTTATTGAAAAAAATTCATCAAATGCATATTATGAGTAAAAATCAAAAATATAATATAAAAAGAAACCAACAGATGGCAGTCAGAATAATATAAAATTAAAAAATTCCAACAGGTGCCCCATCTTATATTATATCATCTAATTACCACAAGATGCTAAGTAGTGCTACATCGTGATTGGTTTGATTTGGCGCTCTACGGTTATATTGTCCACACTTTCGGCTAATTAGACAGGGACCTACAGTTTAACGTGGATTCCAAACCACCAACAAACATCCATGCCATCGCCAGAATTCGAACCTGAAGCTTTGTGGTACAAAAGGCCAGTGACTACATCATGAGGTTTTGATTTATATATTTTCTGTGTGAGACTTTTTTATACACTCCCCATTTACCACATAAACATTTTTAATGTGTTGTAAACACTATAATTTATAGCTACATATGAATTTGCAAAAATATTTTTTATGCGATTTAATTTATGCTGTTCCTATAGACATAAAAACCAGCACCCTGGTAATTGGCTATCTCTCTGGGCTTTTGTATCATTATCTGCAGGTTCCAATCCTGGCGATGGCATGGGTGTTTGTCAGCGGTTCGAATCCACTTTAAACTGTAGGTCCCGGTCTGTTTAATCTAGTGTACACAAGATGACCGTAGAGCGACAAACGAAATCACACACAAAAAAAAAAAACGAATTGACTATATGTATTTATTGTTTTATGAAACATCAATTCTTTTACATGTTTTTATCATATCAATATAAATTTTTATTAGTTTAATAAATGTTACGCGATTATATTAAATGCAAACTGGTTATAATAACACTGATTCTGTATCTCCATAAGTTGAAACATGCTATTTCATATCTTTTTGATATTCACGTTCCCGTTTCCTGGCATGTGATTGCGCATTAGAGCGTCTTAACTCGAAGTACACATAATATCTTAACCTCTCATCTAGACATAATTTAGGTAACGGAATAACGTGAATTGATCAGTGGTAATTAACGGGCATTGAAATTTAATCTAAATATTGTGATGCACAGCAATGTGTTTACAGAGTGCTGTGGTTACGCATCTATAAAATGGCTTATATTGAGTCAAATTGATGAGTGAACTCGCGCGTGTGGAAATATAGTCCAGAATATGTTAATGATGTAATTTAATACCAAACTAATCCAATATGTATATCACAGAAATTTGCTATAAAGAGAGATCGGCATATATACAAGTTTATGAGATCGGCTTATATAGAAATTACATTTTTTTCTTCCTATTTTTTAAATACTGGTTAGATTATTGGGTACTAATACTGTTTTGAATATAATTATTTAGAACAATTTTAATGGACATATTAATATCATCAAAGAAAAATTAATAACCCTTAGCATTTGTTTTGTTACCAAAGAAAAAGCAATGTAAATCTTATAACATCCGATAGTTTGTCTACTTTATCTAAATGGAATTAAATAGTAACTAGATGCACACTTTAGGTGCACACTTTAGACTAAACAGACTGGGACTTACAGTTTAGCGTGGATTCCGAACCACTCACAAACGTCCATGCCACCGCCAGGATTCAAACCTGAAGCCTGGGATACCAAAGTTCAGAGCGTTAGCCCCTTGATCACCAGGCCGCTAATAGTAGTAGAAGATTCTACTGGACATATTATTATTTTCAAACAAAATAATTAATAGTTCTTGTTACTAATCCCCCTGGTGCAGGAAAACCTACATCAGGTCCAGAAGACCCCGTCGCAGGCGACTGGGACATGTAAAGGGTAACATGCAGCTTCATTTTTAGCGAGGAACCACGAGAGCTGAAGACTGACTAAACCTCAAAACAACGCTATATTAGACCGGTACGTATAGCTTAAAGTGGATTCCGAACCACTAGCAAACATCCATGCCACCGCCAGTATTCGAACCTGAAGCCTTGTGGTACCAAAGACCAGGGACTTCATCGTGAGGTTTTGATTTACATATATTTTTGTTGTGGGACTTTTTTTTATGCTTTTTTTTTTTTTTTTTTTAAATGTGTTTTAAACAATATATTTTATAGCAACTTATGAAGTTTCAAAAATTTTTATGCAATGTCTTTTTAACTGTCCCTATGGGCCACACAAAAAACACCACCCTGGTGACCGTGGCTAGCGCTCTGGCCTTTGGTGTCATTGTCTTCAGGTTCGAATACTGGCGGTGGCATGGCTGTTTGTGAGTGGTTCGGAATCCTCTTTAAACTGTAGGTTCCGGTATTTTTAACCTAATGTACACACGGTGACCGTAGAGCGACAAACCAAACCACGCAAAAAAAACAGAATTGACTGTATTTATTTATTTATTACAAAACAAAAATTTTTAACAATTTTTTATCAAATGTCAAAAGTTTTTATTACTTTAATTAATTTAACGATATTATATTAAAAGCAGAGGCCTGAATGGCCGAATGGCTAGCGCTCTGGCGCTCTGGCGCTCGGTACCACAGGTTTTTCGGGTTCAAGTCCCGTCTGTGCCATGGATGTTTGTAGTGGTTCGAATCCACTTTTTAAAACGTAGGTCCGGGTCTAATAGGATCGTAGAGCGTTACGGTGGCATTGTTACTCCGCGTCCGGGGCTAATCTTCAAGTTACACGCGTCCCCTGGGTAATGCAAAGTGAGTAACGTCTGTGCAGCGCTCGCTTTAAGGCATCCAAGACGACCATGTCTGTTTGCTAGCTGCATTGGAAAAAAAAGCAAACTAGTTATAATAACACTGATTTTGTGTTTCAAGTAATCGAAACATGCTATTTCATATCTTTTGATATTCACGTTCCCCTTTCGTGGTATAGGATTGTGCATTAGAGCATCTAAACTGGAAGTACACGTAATATCTTAACCTCTCATCTAGACATAATTTAGGCAGGGGCTGACGTGAATTGATCAGTGGCAATTAAAGGGCATTGAAATTTAATCTAAATAATGTGATGCACAGAAATGTGGTTACAGAGTGCTGTGGTTACGCACCTGTAAAATGGTTTATATCGAGTCAAATTGATGTGTGAACTCATGTGTGGGGAAATACAGTCTAGAATATGTTAATGAAGTAATTTGATAAACTAATCGCATATGGATATTACAGAAGTTTACTATAAAGGCCCTTTATGAGATCGGTATATATAGCAATTACATCTTAGCATTATATTTTTGAATACTGACTATATTATTGGGTACCAACGCTATTTGAATCGAATTAATTAGGGGCCTGATCGCCGAGTGGATATGCTCTGGCACCCAGGTTTCAGGTTCGAATTCGGAGATGCTATGAATGTGTTTAAGGGTTCGAATCCACTTTAAGCGTAGATCCCGGTCTCATATGACCGTAGAGCGTCATAGAGCCCAATCAGACTTCTCATCAAAATCATTCCCAAACTGTATAGAGGCAACTCAACTGTAGTCACAGTGACATGGTGTAGTGTAGTAGTAGTAGTAATAGTAAAATAGAATTAATTAGAACAATTTTACTGTACATAATATATTTAAGCAAAATTTAATAGTTCTTAAGGGTAGGAAAGCCTTTTAGCATTTGCTTTTTATAATCAAAGAAAAGCAATGTAAACATACAACATCCAATCGTTTGTCTACTTTATCTAAATGTAATCAAATACACTGGTGTTCAAAACTTAAGCAACAATGTAAAAATTTAGCAGATAGCCATGAAATTGCAGAAAAGGAGGTCTGGAGATCAGTACAATGAACACGTAAGTCAGTAGAAACGTCATGCGTATGCAAATATCAGGAACGAAACGTCGGAGGCAACGTGAGTGTACGCAAAACGCATGATGTCGGCGCGCGCAACTCAACAGTAGAATAAAAGGAAGGACGGAGACGCAATTCAACATATTCGCTGCAAGTGCCAGTGAGTCAGTTCGTGAAATATGGCTAGAAGAAATCACCTGGACGACTTCACACGTGGAAGAATGATCGGAAAGCTGGAAAAGAGGCGTACTGTCACCAGTGTAACTGCAGAGTTCGGAATCAACAAAGTGTCGTTCCGTGTGCTTGAAAGCGTTCCAAACCACAGGTACAGCTGTTAGAAAGGTTCGCGGTGGCCGCCCGAGGACGACAATTTCAGGGAATGACCGATATATCGTCCTGCAAGCGAAAAGAGGCCGACAGCAGTCAGCAAGCAACTCTGTACAGCAACGGGGCGACAAGTGTCGCGGTTTACTGTGGCCAGACGCCTTCACAAAATGGGCTTATTCGCCCGCTGTCCTGAACGCTGCCTCCTGTTGAAAGTTCTCCACCGACGCCACCGTTTACAGTGGTGCAGAGAGCACAAAAATTGGATAACTGATCAATGGAGTCGTGTCTTTTACGGATGAGATTCTCTTTACGGATGAGAGTCGGTTCTGTACCAGAAGCGATTTTCAACGCGTTTTGATTTGGAGAGAGGTCGGGACCCGGTTTTATCGCAGTAACCTCAAGGAAAGACACCGTTATGGTGGTTCTGGAGTTCTTGTCTGGGGAGGCATTTTTGCTGAACGGGCGAACTGTGCTCCACGTTTTCGACAGAGGGTCTGTAACCGGGGATCGCTATTGTGAGGATACTCCTTCCCCCATGTGCGTCTGTTCCGAGGTGGCACTGGCCCAGATTGGCCCCTTTTCATTTCCCGTCGACTGGGACATGTAAAGGGTTACATTCATTCTTCTCATTTAGTGAGGAACCACTACGGCAGTAGACTGACTAAACTTCAAAACAACGCCCTATTAGGCCGGTATCTATAGCTTAAAGTGGATTCCGAACCACTACAAACATCCATGCCACCGCCTGTATTCGAACCTAAAATCTTTTGGTACCAAAGACCAGAGACAACATCGTGAGGTTTTGATTTACTTATTTTCTATGCGGGACTTTTTTTAAATGTGTTTCAAACAATATATTTTATAACAACTTATGAAGTTTCAAGATATTTTATACGATTTCTTTTATACTGACTCTATCCCCTCCACAAAACAAGTTCACAAGTTTTACAAAACAACATTTAGGGGTCCGGTGGTTTAGTGGCTAGCACTCTGGCACTCCTTATCACTGGTATCGGGTTCGAATACCGGCTGTGCCATGGATGTTTGTAGTGGTTCGAATCCACTTTAAACCGTAGGTCCTGTCCTACAGGATCGTAGAGCATTGTGTAGGTAGTGTTACCCGCGTCCGTAGCATATCTTCACGATACACGTGCCCCGTGTAGTGCTAAATGAGTAACAGCAGTGCAGCCCTTGCTTATGGCATAAAGATTAAGTGACTGTATTGCCAGCTGCATTAGAACAACAACAAAACAACATTTTTTAACAAGTTTAATCATTTTTATTATTTAATTAATTTAACGTAATTATATTAAATACAACCTAGTTATAATAACACTGATTCTGTATCTCAAATGGTTGAAACATGCTATTTCATATCTTTTGATATTCACGTTCGCCTTTCGTGGTATAGGATTGTGCATTAGAGCGTCTTAACTGGAAGTTCACATAATATCTTACTCTCTCATCTAAACATAATTTAGGCAAAGGCCTGACGTGAATTGATCAGTGGTAATTAAAGGGCATTGAAATTTAATCTAAATATTGCAGTGCATAGAAATGTGGTTACAGAGTGCTGTGGTTACGCATCTATAAAATGGCTTATAACGAGTCAAATTGATGAGTGAACTCATGTGTGTGGAAATACAGTCCAGAATATGTTAATGAAGCAATTTAATGCCAAACTAATCGCATATGTATATTAACAGAAATTTACTATAAAGGCCCTTTATGAGAGCGGCATATATATAAATTACATTTTGTTTTCCTAATTTTCAATACTGGCTGCTGTATTGGGCCTTAATGATATTTGAATAGAATCTGATTTTTTTTTTTTTTTTTTTTTACACTTTATGAAAAAACATTTAAACCTCCAACTCTCGTCAGTCTTAAAACCTCAAATATATTGTTAATTTCAACGTTTGTCTACCTATTAAATGGAATTAAATAGAACGTGAAGATTTTACTGCACTTGATCAGCTTTTGCTGTCCATAATCATCTTCAAACAAAAAAATTAATAGCTCTGATATATAGGAAAACATTAGACTGTTTATTGTTTTACACTTTATGAGAGCCAACGGCCATACCATGCTGAATATACCGGTTCTCGCTTCAAACAAAAGATCACCGAAGTCAAGCATCATTGGGCGCGGTCAGTACTTGGGTGGGTGACCACCTGGGAACACCGCGTGCAGTTGGCATTCACAAATTTGGGACCTGAATGGCCGAGTGTCTAGCGCTGTGGCGCTCGGTGCCACATGTTTCGGGTTCGATTCCGGCGGTGCCATGGATGTTTGTAGTGGTTCGGAATCCACTTTAACCCGTAGGTCCCGGTCTCCTATGACTGTAAGAGCGTCACGGAGCCAAAGTCAGACTTCTACCTACGGGGTGCTCCATCACAACAGAAGCTGCTCCCTTCCCCTTCAATCATGAGTACGTATGGGCTCGTGGGCTTGGCCAGCCAAGTGGGATAAGAAACAACAACAACAACAACACTTTATGAAAAGCAGCTAAACTCCCAACATCCACTCATTAGTCTGACAACAGCAAATATATTGTCAAAACTAATATTTACATGCATATTTAAATGGAATTAAACAGAACTTTACTTAGATTTACTGGACATAAAAAGCTCCAACTGGACATGAACAACTTTTACTGGGCATAATCGTCTTCAGACAAAAATATTAATAGTTCTTAAAGGTAGAAATGACTTATCTGCTTTTCATAAAATGTAAAACAAATGTCCAACATCTACATGTTAGTTTGGCAACAGCAAATATATGGTCAAAATTAATATTTCGCTACCTTTTTAAATGGAATTAAATAGAACGAAACGAAACTCACCCCATTCCAAAAACAAAACCCATATTTTTATGAATAAAAATGCTCTTCATAATTATTTATAATCCGCCCCTATAAATATATTCATAGCCATAGTCATAATCTTATTTGTTTACGTATAATATGTGGAACACATGCACAAAGTTTGATATACATATATTTGCAAATACTTCTTGCCTGTATTTGTGATGTTCTGTATATAAATGTTGTATTTATTAATACACTACATATACTGCCGTATATATTAATGTACTGCGTATAACTGCCGTATTTATTGATATACTGTATACAGCAATCAGATTGGTACATATTTCAACTATGGATTTGAATTGAGTACTCCAAAAACAGATTCCTTTTGATATATCAAGCTTTTTTCATTTTCTTTTCGAAAAAGAACTTAACGCTCAAGAATTTCACATCTCCTCTTCAAAAAATAATAATAAATAAACCATGTCTCAAAACTTTATCTCTCCTTTGACGGCTCACGAACAAAGCTTTCTCGCAGATGCGAGATCTGTTCATCTGTGAAATCTATTTGACACTTTATCGCAAGAAAGATTTTTTTTTCTACTGTACACAGATTTTTTGGATGCAACAATAACCGTCTGCTTTTAGTATTTTTAGGGAGGAGATTACTTAAGAAACTTCGTATCACTCACTTTGTTGTTTGGCTGTGCCCAATCAATGTCTATCCATATAAGGAAGTTTAAAAATAGTTTTTAATCGAAGACTTAATGTTTCGCTTGATCTAATGGATGATGTAGTTTGATTGCCAGATAATTCCTTAATTGATTTAGAGACTAAACCAAACTGATTACAGTTTTTTAAAACGTAACAACAACCTCTTTTATAGTATTTTCTAGGTAAAGGTTATAATATAGTTTAACGAAACTATGTATCACTCAAGATCTTATTTACCATAATCGATATAACGAAGTTTAAAAAATTTTCTTGATGTGGTATTTATTGTATATCCTGATCAAGTGCGTAATTTGGTTCGATTGATGGTGAATGCCTTAATTGGTTTAGAGCATGAATTAGACTGATGTTAATGTTTTTGCCATAGAAACTGTCTGAGTTTTTTTTTATGGCAAATGGTCACTTAAGAAACTATATGTCATAAAAAAATTTTATTTGCCTTATTTATTAATACTGTATATAACTGGTGTATTTATTGATGCACTATGTATAACAATCAGACTGATATATACTGCAACTTTGGTTACCAAATTGAGTACACCCACAAACAGTTCATCTTGATTCTCAAACTTTTTTTCTCATTTCCTATATTGAAAAGAACTTAACGCTCAAGAATCTCGCATCCCTCTCTTCCAAAAAATAAATAAATAAACCATGTCTCAAAACTTTATCTCTCCTTTGACGGCGCACGAACAAAGCTTTTCGCAGATGCGAGATCTGTTCATCTGTGAAATCTATTTGACACTTTATCGCAAGAGTGTGAGAAAGATTTTTTTCTGCTGTGCACAGATTTTTTTGGATGCAACAATGACCGTCTGCTTTTAGTATTTTTAAGATTACTTAAGAAACTTCGTATCATTCACTTTGTCGTTTGGCTGTGCCAATCAATGTCTATCCATATAAGGAAGTTTAAAAATAGTTCTTAATCGAAGACTTAATGTTTCGCTTGATCTAGTGGGTGATATAATTTGATTGGTGGAAAATGCCTTAATTGATCTAGAGACTCAATAAAACTGATTCCCAACTTTTCAAACATAACAACAACCGTCCGTTTTTATAGTTATAAGTGTATTATAGTTGGGTTTTTTTGTGTATAAATGCTCGTGAAAGAAACGTAAACAAAACTGAAAATGATGAAATGAACGAAAATTTCCGTTCTCTTAAGCAAAACCCATAATTCTATGGATAATAATTTTCTTCGTAGTTATTTCTAAACTCCACTGAGAAAATATAATCTGTATTTGTTCACATATAATACGTGGAAACAAAGGTTTGGTGTATATATACATATATATGGACAGTATTTCTTGCTTATATTATTGGTGTACTCTATATATTGGCGTATTTATTGGTGTGCTATATATAACTATCGTGCATTCATTGATGTAATGTATATAACTGCCGTATTTATTGACGTACTGTATATGACTGCCGTATTTGCTCACTTATAATACGTGGAATAACTTCAAAAAAGGTTTGTATGTATATATATTTACTAATATTTCTGGCCTTTATTATAGATGTATTGTATACAACTGCCGTACTTATTGATTTACTGTATATAACTGTTGTATTTATTTATATATTGTACATAATAATCAGATTGATACATACTGCAGCTTTGGATTTCGAATTGAGTACACTCAAAAACAGTTCCTTTTGATATCACAAACTTTTTTTCGTTTTTTTTTATTGAAAAGAACTTAACGCTCAAGAATATCAAATCTTTCCTTCCAAAAAATAAATAAATAAACCATGTCTCAAAACTTTATCTCTCCTTTGACGGCGCACGAACAAAGCTTTCTCGCAGATGTGAGATCTGTTCATCTGTGAAATCTATTTGACACTTTATCGCAAGAGTGTGAGAAAGATTTTTTTTTCTGCTGTGCACAGATTTTTTGGATGCAACAATAACTGTCTGCTTTTAGTGTTTTTAGGGAGGAAGATTACTTAAGAAACTTCCTATCACTCATTTTGTCGTTTGGCTGTGCCCAATCAATGTCTATCCATGTAAGGAAGTTTAAAAATAGTTCTTAATCGTAGACTTGATGTTTCGCTTGGATTTAGTGGATGATTTGGTTCGATTAATGGAAAATACTTTAATTAATACAGAGACTAAATAAAACTGATTGCTGATTTTTAAAATATAATAACCACCATCTTTTTTTAGAATTTTTAGGTGAAGTTTACCTATGTATCTCTCAAGGTCTTATTTGGTTGTGATTTACCATAATCGATCTGTCTAATGTTTCTTGGTGTGGAATTTATTGTATATGGCTTGATCAAGCGGCTAATTTGGTTCGATTCATGGAATATCATCGTACTGATATAGAGTGTGAATTGGACTGATTATTGCCTTTTTTGCCATCAGATACTGTATGCTGAGTATTTTTTGGCAAATGGATCACCCTTAAGAAACTATGTATCACAAAAATTCTTTTTTTGATTCAGCTTTTACTATGTCTCCAAAAGTTTGAAAAGAGTTCTTGGAGGAATATAATGCCTCTTTTGGATCTAGTGGATAATTTAGTTAGAATAATGGAAAAGGCTTTAATTCGATCTAGAGACTAACAAAACTGATTACTATTTTTAAAAATGCAACAACAACCATGTGTTTATATTATATTCTTGGTAGGGACATACAAAAAACCATGTATCACTCAGGTCTTGTTTGTCTGGTGCCACTTAAATCGTCTATCTAACATCCTTAAAAACATTTCTTTGTTGTGTTGGATTGACCTTATGGTTTGATCTAGTGGATACTTCTAGCTTGATTGATGGAGCAGCAATTGATGTAAAGTGTGAGGGCTTCGGGCGTTTATTAGATTTTTTTATCACTATAACGGCCCCCAGTACATTTTTTTACGCTGGTAAATGATCAAAATGCATGAAACTGTATCTTTGAAAATTATTTTATTGTGCTCCACTTTGTTATAAGCGTAATACAGAGTTTTGAGAAGGTTAGTTTGAGATTTATTAATACTCCATTTGATCTAGTAGATAATTTGACAAATTGACGGAAAAGGCATTAATTGGTGTATAGTGTGAATTAGACATTGCGATTGAACTTTTACTGGTGAACTTTTTAAAAATTCAACAATAGCCGATTATATTGTTAATGATAAATGATTAATAAATGATTATATTATTTTTTTTTGAAAATGATTACTTAAGAAACTAAGCATCACTCATATTCTTTTTTATTGTGCTCCACTGATGTCGGTTTGTCTAAAAGAAGTTTCAAAAGAATTCAGAATGTTAGATTTAATGCCTCACTTGGACATAGTGGATACTATGGTTGAATTGATTTAAAATGTCTTAATTATTATAGTGAGGAAATTAAACTGATTGCTAAATTTTAAAATGCAACAATAACAGTGATGTTATTATTTTTAGGGAGGATGATTAAGAAACTTCGTATCACTCACTTTGTGGTTTGGCTGTGTCCAATCAAAGTCCATCCATTTAAGGAAATTTAAAAATAATTCTTAATCGAAGATTTAATGTTTCGCTTGGATGATGTAGTTTGATTGGAAAATGCCTTAATTAATCTAGAGACTGAATAAAATTGCTATAGTTTTTTCTAGGTGAAGGTTACTTTTAAGAAACTATGTATCACTCAATGTCTAGTTTGACTGTGATTCATAATCAATCTATCTAATGAAGTTTAAAAACATTTTTTGGGGGAATTTATCATATTGCGTGATCAAGTGGGGGTAATTTGGTTCGATTTTGGTTATGGGCATTGGTTTGGTTATGGACAATGACTTCTTAATTGATATAGAGTGTGAACTAGACTAATTGTAGACTCATTCCACACTAACCATCTGAGTATTTTTGTAGAAAATGGTTACATAAGAAACTTCGTATCCCAAAAGTTAATTTTTGATTCAGCTTTTAATGATGTCTAAAGAAGTTTGAAAAATATTCCTGATCGTGAATTTAATGTTTCGCTTGATTTAGTGGATGATGTAGTTTGATTGCCAGAAATGCCTTAATTGATCTAGAGACTGAATAAAACTGATTGCTTCTTTTTAAAACGTAAGAACAACCATCTGTTTATAGAAATTTCTAGGTAAAGGTTACTTAAGAAACTATATATCATTCAAGGTCTTGTTTCGCTGTGATTCACCATAATCGATCTATCTAATGAGGTTTAAAAAACTTTCTTAATGTTGGATTTATCGTATGGCTTGATCAAGCAGGTAATTTGGTTAGATTGATGGATCCTTAATTGATGTAGAGTGTGAACTAGACTGATTGTTGACTTTTTACCACTGTAACAGTCTGAGTATTTTTATGGTAAATGGTCACGCCACTTAAGGAACTGCGTATCATTCAAATTATTTTTTTATTGTGATCCACTGATGTCAGTTTCTTTAAAGAAGTTTAAAAAGAATTCTTGATGGGGAATTTAATGTATTGCTCGATTTAATTTGATTCTATTGATGAAAATACCTCCACTGCTGTAGGGAGTGAGTTAGATTGATTGATAACTATTAAAATACAACAATAACCGTCTAACTTTTAATATTTTTCTTTTGAAAATATCCTCTTAAAAAAAACCTCTTATCCCTAAAAAAAACGTGTCACCCAAATTATTTTTTGATTGTGATCCACTGATGTCTAAAGAAGTAAGAAAAGTATTCTTCATGGGAGATTTAATGTCTCGTTTGATCTAGTGGATGATCTGGTTTGATTGATGGAGAATGCCTTAATTGATGTAGAGTGTGAACTGGGCTGATTGTTGACTTTTAAAATGCCACAATAACCAACTGATTATTTTCATGGTAAATGGTCACGTCACTTAAGAAACTGCTTATCAATCAAATTCTTTTTTATTGTGCTCTACTGATGTCGGCGTGTCTAAAGAAGTTTGAAAAGAATTATTGATGGGTGATTTAATGTATGACTTCATCTAGTGGACAATGTGGTTGGATTGATGGAAAATAACTTAATTATTGTAGAGAGTCAATTAAACAGTTTGGAAACTTTTAAAATTCGACAAACACCGCCTGATTTTACTGTTTTATGGAGAAAGATTACTTAAGAAACTTCGTATCACTGACTTTGTCGTTTGGTTGTGCCCAATCAAAGTCCCTCCATATAAGGAAATTAAAAACAATTCTTAATCGAAGACTTGATGTTTCACTTGGTTTAGTGGATGATTTGGTTTGTTTGCTGGAAACTGCCTTAATTGATCTAGAGACTAAATAAAACTTTTCTAGATTTTTATATGTGAAGGTTACTTAAGAAACTATGTATATCACTCAAGATCTTGTTTCTTTGTGATTAATCATAATCGATCTAACGAAGTTTAAAAGCATTTCTTGGTGTGGGATTTATTGTATATCTTGATCATGTGTCCTTGATCTATTGGATAATGTAGTTTGATAGCCGGAAAATGCCTTAATTGATCTAGAGACTTAATAAAACTGATTGCTGATTTTTAAAACGTAACGACAACCATCTTTTTTAGTATTTTTAGGTAAATGTCAGACTATGTATCGCCCAAGGTTTTGTTCGGCTGTGATTTACCATAATCCTTCTACCGAAGTTTTAAAACATTTCTTGGTGGGGATTAATTGTATATCTTGATTAAGTGGGTAATTTGGTTCAATTGACGTAGAATGTGACTAGACTGATTGTTGACTTTTAAAAAGCAACAGCAACCGTCTGATTTTTTTATAGAATATGATCTCTTAATAAACTACGTATCACTCAAATTCTTTTTTGATTGTGCTTCATTGATGTCGGTTTCTCTAAAGAAGTTTCAGAAGAATTCTTGATGGTCTATTTAATGCCTTGCTTAATTAAGTGCGAATTTGGTTCGATTAATGGAAAATGCCTTAATTGGTCTTTAAAGTGAATTAGATTCATTATTTATTTAGTACTATTAAGCCACTTAGTATTATTGAATTAGACGTCGTAATCGAAAGGGAATGGATTTATAGAAAGAAAAGAGCAAGCTTTATTTTAATTCAAAACACGTTTTAATAATAGTGACATGAAAGTTGCTCTCTCAAGTTTTAATTGAATGCAAAAATAGTATTTAAGGAAATTTATTGTTTCCTCACAAATTCCTTAAAAATCCTGAAATAGAATTTGTTTGATTAGTAAATCTACTTTACATAAAATCATATTGACCTGCATATATGACTTAATTGGTGTAGCGAGTGAATTAGACTAATTGTTAACTTTTTAAAGTGCAAAACAATAACCGTCTGATTTTAGTATTTTATGGAAATGTATTCTGAGCCAATGTATTCTGATGTAAACTGTCCATACATTATATAAGTATATGTGAGGTATTAAATATCAATTAAGTATGTTGTACAACATGTATTCTTCTTCTTCATTGGCGCAACATCCCACGGTGGGCCAAGGCCGTCTGCTTACGTGCAGATTTGTTTTTGATGCAGATACAGAAGATGTTTCTTTTTACGGGGAAGGGTTGTCAGGTTTACGCTCAATAGTCATATTAGACAGGGACCTATGGTTTAAAGTGGATTTTAAACCACTATAAATATCAATGGCACCGTCGAGACTCGAACCCGCACCCTGTAGCATCAAGCCCTAAAGCGCTGGTCACTCGGCTATCAAGCCCTTGTACAACATTTACATGATATAATTTCATTAGCTATAAATTAAACATTTTAAATGTGTTGTTTGAAATTTATTTGTCAAAACAAAATAAAGATCAATGTTTATTAAACATGAATGCATTAAAATATACATATGTTTAGTAAACAAGAATTTAATTAATTAGCTAAACCAATAAGCAAATCATCATATTTTAGAAATGGGATCAAATATTTAGAACATCGGATATAAAATTACATAAACTTCATTCACAAAGTAAATAAATGTATCTTAACAAACATTTTCCTAAAATTATCTATTTAAATATTTGCAAAACTTTGTATATGAATAGAATATCATACAAATTAAATTTTTATCTTAATTTAATTTCAGTTTATCAAATAATTTGAATTCAATTTTATTATTTTAAATTCATTTTCCCTTCTCTCAACTATAATATCTAACAATTTGTTATAAACGGAGTGTTTGTTATTTTTATATTAAGCCTCTGTTTGATTTTACTAATTAAAAGCAATAGACCTGAACAATCTCGCCGCCGCAGTTGTTTAAATATGAAAGTAGATAATATCTACATATAAATATTTTATGACTATTCAGTGAGCTCGTAAGCTTGCTGGAGCTATTTTAGTCATTGACTATTTAGTTTGAATACAAGTACAAACAAACCTTTTCTGAATTATCAACACAACGCTTTATGCAAATAAATTCTATTCGAATAATTATTATCGCCAATACGTGCAAACTGTAGAATAGTTCCATTATATTGCATTGAATACTGAATAATAATGATAAACGAAATCAGCTGGAGTTTATCCTTTGGAAATTTCTAAAAGGTTGATACTTTTTAATTTACTAAATTATTTATTAAATTTGCAAATATAATTTTATTCAAATTATTATTTAATTTATTATAAAAATTAAATATATTTATACATATACTATCTATACATAGTTATACATTTTTTAGATATTCATACATATACTTTTCATTATTATCATTTCATACACATGTTATAAAGAATAAATATTTAATTTTTAAATAAGTGTAAAATGCACGTTTTTTACATGCACAGTGATATTTATCATGAAGTAATAATTATCAATCACGATAAATATTACGAAGCTCTAACATCGTCATCCAGGCGAGTTCATTGCAAAATGTAGGGGTGGTCATAATGCTTTGGCTCTTGAGTGTACATGGTGATGGAGCACCCGTAGGTAGAAGTCTAACTTCTGTTTAGGAATGGGGTCTGTGTCTTTCGGGATGACTTTTAGGAGGAACAACTTCGCCTTTCCGTATTTTAAAGGAGAAAACCGTAAAACTCCCACCAGGTAGTCCGACTAAAGAGGAAAGATGCTGAACATCACAAACGCCATCGAGCCTCCTCATTTCTTGAAGCAGTGTTTTTACAACAAAGTTGCCAAGGGATGGAACCTTACCTTAATGTTCATAGTCGACGAACAGGGCTTATAATTTTAAATGTGTTGTTTCAAATTTTTTGTCAAAACAAAATAAAAATCAATGTTTAGCAAACGTAAAGGAGTTAAAAATATGCATATATATAGTAAACTAAAATTTAATTATTTAGCTGAACCAATAATCAAATCATCATATTTTAGAAATAGTATAAAATATTTACAACATCTGATATAAAATTGAATAAACATTATTATTAAAGTAAATAGATATCACTTTAAAACAAACATTTTAGTAAAAATCTCTATTTACATATTTACAAAACTTTATACATGTATAGAATATCGTTTAAATTAAATTTTTATTTTAATTTTATTTTCAGTTTATCAAATAATTTGAATTAATTTTCTTTTCCCTTAATATCTAACAATTTGTAATAAATAGAGCGCTTGTTATTTTTATATTACTCATCTATTTGATTTAACTAATTAAAAGGCAATAGACCTGAACAATCTCACCGCTAAATACGAAAGTAGATAATATCTACATATAAATATTTTATGACTATTTCGCCAGCTCGTAAGCTTGCCGGAACTATTTTAGTCATTGACTATTTAGTTTCAATACAAGTACAAACAAACCTTTTCTGAATTATCAACATAATGCTTTAGGCAAATAAATTCAATTGAATAATTATTATCGCCAATACGTGCAAACTGTAGAATAGTTCCATTATATTGTATTGAATAGTGAATAATAATGATAAACAAAATCAGCTGGCGTTTATTCTTTGGAAAGTTCTAAAAGGCTGATACTTTTAAATGACTATGTTACTTAATTAAATTTACGATTACAATTTTATCTAACTGTTCTTTAATTTATTATAGAAAAAATATAATAAATAATATATATAAAATATAAAAAATAATAAAAATAAATATAAGAAATATAACTCTAATAAAATAAATATTTAATTGTAAAAAAAAAAATGATTGTATTGTATTTTTTCTTTTATAATAAATATAATAATGAAAGGTAGGTCTATCAATTAAATTCATCATTATTTTTCATTATTATCATTTCTTAAACGTATTATAAATCATATATATTTAATTTGTATAGCTATGTAAAATACACGTTTTCTGCATACATAGTGATATTTCTCATGGAACTTTAATAAATTAATCAAAAACAAATTTAAAAACTAAAGCGATTTATCATGGAAAATTTTGAATTTTTAAAAATGAATGCAAAGTAATCATTAATATATATATATATATATATAAATCCTTAAAATAAGAAATTAAAGAAAAGAAACTAAAAGGATTTAATTTGAGAAATTTTGAATTTATCATGATGAATAGATATTAATCCATGTTAACAGTTCGAGTTCTAGTCCCGGCGGTGCCATGAATATTTGTAGTGTTTTAGAATCTACTTTAAACCATAGGTTCCTGTCTACTGTGACTGTAGGGAAGTAGGGCTGACAAACCTACCGCGTAAAAAGAAAATAACTCATGAATCGAAATCTGCTAGTAGGCAGATGGCTCTGGGCCACCAAGGGCTGTTGATAATGTACACGTATATATATATATATATATATATATAATACAAAATACAAGCGATCCGGTTATGCTTCACCATCCTACATTTGACGTGGTTGTTGTCGTATCCTTCATGGAAGAAAAGAATAGTTTCCAGATTCTATTGTGATAGAGCATTAGTAGGTAGAAGTTTGTCTTAGGGGGTTGTTAGGGGAACTGCCGCTCCCTTTACGTATTGTAGGGAAGAAAACCAGAACAACTCTCATCTGGTAGTGCGACTAACATGGCAAAATGCTGAACATCACAAACGCCATCGAGTCTCCTCGCTTTTGAGGCATTGTTTATAAAAGTCGCCTATGCATTGAACATCTGTTCTAATGCTACTTATATGTATATAATAAATTAAAAAAGTTCTATATCAATTCATTTCCTCGATTAAAACGAAATGAATTGAAATTCATGTAATAATTCTTTCTTTTTATTGCTATTTTCTTTTTTAGTATTTATTTCTTTGTCCTTCATCTTTATTTGGTTGCACATAGAAATCCAATTTTGTAGTGCTTGTATATATATATATATATATACACACTCAAGAGCCAAAACAATATGACCACCCCGACATTTTGCAATGAACTCGCCTGGATGACGTGGAAGGCACGTGATCAGGTGGAAGTGGTAATTTAACTGGTATTAATCCATGCCAAGGCGGGTTGAAGCTGTGTTGCGCGCCAAAGGTGGGCCAACTCGTTATTGACAGGTGGTCATAATGTTTTGGCTCTTAGAGTATATATACCCCCCCCAACACTAATCAATTTTAAAAAGGAAAGAAATATATTTTGATGTTTAATCTAATCATACATAATCTTTCCTTTTATTTGTCCATTTTACTTCCTATAAAAATACTTTTATTTTGAAAAAGTAATTAAAATTAATAATTCTCTTTATGATTACGTATTTGAGTTAGCTTACGAATTTTTATTACTACAATTTGTTTAGGACTTTTTTAATAAATAATTACATTTTCTATTTTGAAAGGGGAACTCTATTATAATAGAAAATTTAATTATTTATTAAAAAAGTCCTAAACAAATGGCCATATTGTTTAGGACTTTATAATTTTATATTTTTGCCGTAACTCTATTATAATAATTATTATAGTAATTATTATCTTAAATACTTTAATGCTTCATATGTTAAAATAATCGATAAATTCTATTTACAAAAAAGAAAAATTCTTAAGAATTTCGCAAACCATTAAACTATTTTCACTATTGTCTGTTATCTGAGAAACAGACTATAAAAATAAACAATATTCAATTAAGGATTTACTCGTTGTTGTACAATTATTTGCGATCGAAAATCTCATTAAATTGTGTACTAAAAATAAAAGTAGATTTCAGTATTGCGTATAATTATTGCAAAATGCTTTATTGATTCGCCATTGAGATTAAATTGCTTTACCTAACAACAATTCTAAAGTTTGCTTAAAATTATAGAAAAATGATATTTAAACATACGATACACAAATTAACCATAATGTTTCTAAATCACTTTTTGTATAAATAGTTATCTACTTAAAAAGTTTTTATCTTATGAAATATATTTTAAATAAGAGTATTTTCTAACTAATTAATGAATTGAAATCATGAAATATAAATATTAGAAACATAGTATTATATTCATATTTTTATGAAAGTAATAAGTGATAAATAAATTATAAATATAATAAAAAAGAATTTCAATAAATAACGAAAATATAAATAAATCAAAAGAAATATAATGTAATAATTATAATAAATAATAATAAATATAAATAAAATAATATTAATAATATAAAAATATAAATGAGAAATAAAAAGTATAATATAATAAAATATAATAAATTTACTAAATATTATATTTGCTAAATATTAAATAAGAATTATAATAAATAAGAAAATAATATTAATAATATAAATGAGAAATAAAATGTAATAAATTTAATAAATATTGTGTTTATTAAATATTGAATAACAATATAATAAAAAGAAATTTCAATAAATAACAAAAATATAAATAGGAAATAAGAAATATAATATAATAAATCCTATATTTATTAAATATTAAATAAGAAATATAATAAAGATAAATGTATCAAATAATAATAATATAAATAAGAAATATGAATGAATAGCATTAGTTTTTGCGGTAATTTTTAAACAAAAATAATTTAGAATTTTTTTTTTTTTAATATGTATCATTTTTATTTATATACGTTCCCTTTTTCTTCTCAGAGTAACTGCATGGCATAAATTTGATCATGTAACACTGACAAATGTGGTGAATAATATGAATTAATTATTTCATTGTGAAACATGAATTCAAATATTTTCTTATTAATAACCCTGCAAATATTATTAAGGAATTTATTAAGGCAACTTTTTTTATATAACTTTCAAGTGCTTCTTTTTTAAATTTATTTTACTAGCTGTTTTATACATAATGTTAATTTAAATTTATTTCACCTAATATTTATATAATTAAATAATCTAAAATAGATCTAAATATCGTCTGGTGAAAGCAAACAATTTTATTCCAAATTGAAATGCAATTTTTTCAAGAAAGAAAAATCGTTTGAAACTGCATAATTATTTCTTATTTTTTATGACTGCCGTTATGAGTTTTGTTCTTACATTTAAGAAAAAAATTATAAATTAATAAAATAATAAAAATTATAAATATATAAAATAATAAAAAAAATTATAAATTTTGTGTATTTATAAATTTATACCAGCATTTTTTTTTTTTTTTATTATTATTATTTTTTATCCGCTTTAACAAATTTGTGACCTCACTCCATTTACTTTCCACTCAATATGATGACATAAATATAATTAAAAACTTTTCTATTACAGCCAATAATCCAGAATTAATTGTAAATATTTGTATCAAAGCCAAAATTGTTGATAGAGGTATCTGAAATGTCAACGAATATTCCTTTAAGCTGCCATCACAACCTTTAATTTTTATTAAACGCCCCCAAATACAACTGAGACTATTATCCTTCTCATCATACATATCACATTCAAGACGCAATAGCCCCACGGTAAGCCAAGGTCATTTACTTACGGACACATTTCGAGACAGGAGGTTTTTTTTTTTACGGTTAGGGAGTTCAGCCATCTACAGTCATATTAGATAGAGACATACGGTTAAAAGTTAATTTCGGTCCACTAGAAACATCCAAGGCACAGCCAAAACACGAACTCGAAACCTGTGATACCATGAAAGAGTGTTTGCAAATTTTTTTTTTTAAATTTATTACAGTCTTTTTTACTTTTTTTTTATCTGTAACTCATATTTTATTGTTTAATTCGAGAAAAATATTTTGAACCAGACGCCCAACAGTCATATTAGAACGGCATCTAAGGCTTAAGGTTGGTAAATATTTAAAAAAAAAATATGTATTATTTATTTTTAAAATCAAATAATTTTATTTTAAATAAATTATATTAATTAATTAATTTATATGAATGATAATAAATAATATATCAAAATTTTATACAATATTATACATTATTAATAATAATTTTTTGTTATCGATATCTTTACTAAAATCTCGCATAACCTTTTAGTTCAGAATTAATTTTTATCCTCAAAATTATTAGAAAAATATTTAAATTAAATTTTCTAAGAGTTTTTTGCCTAGCATTATTTAAAATCAGTAAAATAAAAAAAATGTAAGTCAATTCCTACTATTTTTCACTCTATTGCAGAAAGTCCTTTATAAATAATTTCCATTCATTTTTTAAGTTTATCTGGTGCCATCTATTGGTTTATATACAACTTAAATTAAATTTAAAATCAATTAATTTAATTTAATTACTGAATTAATATTTGAAAACTGCATTAACATTCAATTCATCCACTACAAGTTAATAATAAAATGTATTTGAATTGAGTGATACGAATAAAAAGTATTTTATGAACGATTGAAAAAACAAGATATTTAAATATAAAGAGTGTAGCTAATAGAAGGAATTGAAAAAATATTTGATAAATATATAAACTAAAAATATATTTATCATTCTTATAATAAAGGAAAATAATTACAAAACAATGTTTATTTAAGACAATTGCATTTTACTTATTAATGACGAATATAAGCAAAATAGATTTTTTAAACTTGTATTACTATATCTACTCAATCTCATTTTGCAAAAGTAATATAAATTACATTAAAATAGAAAACATTTTTATTAGTGTATTACAAAATAATACTCTGATGCAATTCATTTATTATTCGCATTTAAAATAAAATGCTTTCTTTATTTATAATGTGATACTTTTGGCCGAAAAAAGATTAAATACACTGTTTAGATATTGTACTTATTAAAACATTGTTTTTTTAATTTGGTTTCAATATAAAAAAGAAGCAATGAATTTCAAAGAAAATATTTTTTCTATTTTTAAATTATTATGCTTTATTTTTAAATTCTAATTATTTAAATTCCTACGATTCACAAAAGAAAACAATAAAATGCGTGAGGGTTTTGAGTTTTACTAAATGCGTTTTATTAAATAAAAATAATTTTTATAGATACATAAATTGTGATGACGTTACATTTGAGAATAGCTTAGATTGATGCCATGAATAATTGAATAAGCCAGTATTTTTGAATGAGTCAGTATTTTTCTTTCTTGACTTTTGTACTTTATACCTAGATAATTTTTTAAAAAAAAAATCGGTTAAATTATTGTGATTTAAAAAAAATAAAAATCAATAAAATGTGTGTAAAACATTTTTTTTTTTTTTAATTTAACCAATATATTTTTAAATTTTTATTAAGTAGCGCATGTGGTTTATTTTTTTTTACGATACATGACTTGTGAAAAAGACGACGTTTCGTTTCAGAATGGCATAGATTGATGCCATGAATAATTGAATAAGTGATGTCAGTGTTTTTCTTTCTAGACTTTTGTATTTTTATGTCTAGACAATTTTTCCTAAAACGGTTTAAATATTTTTATATAAAAAATTGGCTTTGCACAAAAAGTACAAAATACAACGAAAATTTAAAAGACACATCGCGTTTTGGTGCATAGTTTGTTACCATAAATAACGAAGCATTACACCTGCATAATTCATAAGTTTTTATAAAGAAAACCCTAAGCCTATAAAATAATAACAGAATATAACCCTATAACATGTTTATAAAAATAACATTATAACTATTTATATGCCAAATAACTTGGAAAGAAAATAAGTAAAAAATATAACCATATGGCTTCGAATTTCTGATACAATACTTTTTTTTTATACCGTCTAGGCGTTAAATTTTGAATAATATTTAAAATAATATAAATATTTTATGAGTATTATAAGCTGTATTATATTAGTAACACAATAATTAAAAGATTTCAGCATTTTTCCTTTTTGAAAGCATGTAATTGCTATTTTGTTTTTGATTTTTTTAACTCCATTTTTTTTTATTTGTTGATTTTAATATCATTTGTACTTTTTTTTTTTAACTCAATCTTCTTTTATTTGATTTTTTGCAAATATACGCATTGTTCCATTTTTTTTTTTTTGTTTGTTTCTAATTCTCTATTTTATTAAAAAATAATTTATAACTAAAAGAAATGGTATATTTGAATATGTCTTACAGTGTCTTTAATTAGTATACTTAAAAGATTTTCAACATTTTCAAATAAATTGTCACACCGTGTTTTCAAATATAAAAGTGATAAAAATATTTAATTCATAGTTTTATTTAAATTATTAAATTGAATATCATAAATAATAAAATATATATAAAACATTTATATTCTTGCGATCTTTTTGAATGTGTCAACTGTTAAAAATTTAATTTATATACAAAATCATAACTCACATTCTTAAATTTTTGCGGCTTGTATTCTGCATTGTTTGGTTTGGCTTGACGTTCTACAGGACATTTTTGCACATTTTAGGCTAATTAGACCGTGACCTACTCTTTAACATAAATTCCGAACCACCAACAAGCATTCATGCCCCAGCCAGGGTTCGAACCTGAAGCATTTGGTACCAAAGGCAAGAATGATAGCCAATTGGGTATATTCTATGAGATTTAACTACCACTACTACTATACTTTTTAAATTTTGTAGAAATAAAGATACTATCAGAAAATAATATTTTCCGCATTTTACTACCATGTTAGTAGTTATACCAAATTGATGGCTAAGAAAAATCCAAATTCTTGCTGTTCCTTCTTACTGTAAGTTTAGCGAGGTATATACACTGAAGTGACGAAAGTCATGGCTCTTAATATCGTGTCGGCCCTCCTTTCGCCCTGCGAAGTGCAGCAACTCGACGTGGACATGGACTCAACAAGTTGTTGGAAGTCTTCTGCAGGAATATTGAGCCATGATGTCTCGATAGACGTCCATAATTGTGAAAGCGTTGATGGTGCAGGAATTTGGGCACGAACAGACCTCTCGATGATGTCCCATAAATGCTCGATGGGATTCATGTCGGGCGATCTAGGTGGCCAGATCATTCGTTGGAATTGTCCAGAATGTTCTTCAAACCAATCGCGAACAGTTGTGGCCCGGTGACATGGCGCATTGTCATCCATAAAAATCCCATCGTTGTTTGGGTACATGAAGTCCATGAATGGCTGCAAGTGATCTCCAAGTAGCTGAACATAAGCATTTCCAGTCAATGTTCGGTCCAGTCGCACCAGAGGACCAAGTCCATGCCATGAAAAAACAGCCCACACCATTACGGAGCCACCACCAGCTTGAACAGTGCCTTGCTGCCAGTTTGGGTCCATGGCTTCGTGGGGTCTGCGGCCACACTCGAACACTACCATCAGCTCTTACCAACTGAAATCGTGACTCATCGGACCAGGCCACGGTTTTCCATTCATCTAGGGACCAACCGATATGCTCACGTGCCCACGAGAGTCGCTGCAAGCGATGTCGTTCTGTCAGTAAAGGCACTCGAGTCGGTCTTCTGCTGGAATAGCCCAAGAAAGCCAAATTTCTCCTCACAGTTCTAACAGACAAGTCCCTTGTACGTCCCACATTGATTTCTGCGGTTATTTGACGCATTGTTGCTTGTCTGTTAGAATTTACGACTCTTTGCAGACGTCGCCGGTCTCGGTCGTCAAGTGCAGGCGGTCGACCACTGCGCTGTCCATGGTGGGATGTTATGCCTGAAATTTCATACTCTCGGCACACTCTTGACACAGTGGATCTGGGAATGTTGAATTCCCTAACGATTTCCGAAATGGCATGACCCATGCGTCTAGCTCCAACTAACATTCCGCGTTCAAAGTCTGTTAATTCCCGTCGTGCGGTCATCATCACGTCAAAACCTCTTCACATGAATAACTTCAACAGAAATGAAAGCTCTGCGAAAGCACTGCGCATTTATACCTGTTCTACGCGATGCTACTGCCATCTGAAAATTTGCATGTTGCTATCCCATGACTTTTGTCACTTCAGTGTATTATAGGGTGATAGCCTGATGACCGAGCGACTAGCACTCTGGCGCTCGGTGCAACAGGCTTCGTGTTCTAGCTCTGCCATGGATGTTTGTAGCGGTTCGGAATCCACTTTAAACTTGAGGTCCTTTATATTATGGCGGTAGGCGAAAAGTTGACAACTCTACCCTTTAAAAAGAAATCTCGAAATCTGATAGTAGACAGAAGTCCGTGACCCACATGGGGCTAAATTCACTGAAAACCAATGACGAAGAAGATATAATAGACAAAAGTTTATATTCTTATCTAGCTCCATTCATTTTGTTTTATAGTTAAAATGAAACTAATATTAATTTTATTATAAGACTCAATGGAATATTTTTTGAATACAAATATTAAAGAACCTTGAGAAGTACAGACTATAATATAACAGTTTATATAACTGCATTCCTCAAAACTAACAGACTTTAAATATTATCATTTTAACACAAAAAGAAGTTTTCTAATAACAAACTTTGAAAAGACATCCATATATATTTTTTTTTACAATGGTTAGAAACCCTACCCATAAAAAGTCAGCGTCAGACTTCTACTTACAGGTGCTCCATCACAACCTTTTACTCCATCCATGAGGCCACATGGGTTCTTGGATTTGATCTAGTTGTTGCTGTCTACAAAGTGGGATAAGAAACAACATAGTGATTATATAATTTCACTTTTTAAAGCCAAATTTAACTCTCTTTGACAGTTAATATTTAGCCATTTAGAATACCAGGAAAACATCTTTCGTCATTTTGATTTAATTCTTAGGAAATGAAAAAAAAAAAAATTTCATTAAAAGCTCCAAGAAAACCACAATTTCTTTTTTTTTTCTAAGCTTGGGTGATTCCTTAACAGGTGCTTCACACTATAGAATACTAAGCGTACCAATCTGAAAGTCATCCAACTTTCAAGATAGTGACTAAACAACTTTAAGTACTCCAGATTCAAATTTAGATAAAAGAATGCAGACTATAATTAAACTCGAGTTTTTATAACTACATTCCTCAAAATTATCAAACTTTAAAAGTTTTCTAAGAACAAAATTTGAACAGACATTCATATTTTCACAATAATTATAGTTCCTTTTTATTTTAGAGTCAAAATTAAGTTTTTGTCATTTAGATATACCTCCATAGGAATAACCACCACAATAGGAATAACATGCCAACATAGAAATAAGAGTTTTCTATCTTTTTATTTAAATCTTACGGAAATATAAAAAAATGATGTTTTTCTTACAAATTCAAATGAAACCTTGAACAACTTTTTTCTGCAATCTAAACCTTAATGAATCACATAAAAGTGCAGTCTATAGAATACCACGTCATCCAGTCTGAAAGTCATACCAACTTTCAAGTTAGTGATTGACAGCTATAAGTATTCCAGAGCCAAAATCAGAGACAGTACATTTCTCCAAAATCAGTTTTAGAGTAAAAGCTCAGTATCGCCTGGCACTTAACCACTCAGCCAAAAATGCTATTAAAAAAGAAACACCACAAAAAAACCCAACCTCCTTCCAATACTCCCAGAAGCATGATTCAATAATGGTCGACTGATGATTTGTGTTTCCTTCCTTCCTAAATGCATATGTTCAACTCGCACGATCCAAAACCCTAGGGAGTTGCAAAAATCTTTCTTCCATCATTCCAAATCGTCGACCAAACGTACAGATAGAAGACGCCGCTGCATTATTTGTGATCACTCAGTGCACAGGGCTGGGTAATGTTGCGGAAAATATGACGATCATAGAGAAACTGTGTCCCCAGATCGCTGCAGCTAAAAGACGTCATAAACGTGATGGGTGTCTTTGATTCGAAGCGATGAATATTGTTCCTCCGCGAAGACAGCGACTTTTTTTTTATTTAGGTTTGCTTGCCTACAGATGTTTACACGCAGAGTTGGCTGCATACACTCGTATTCGGTGTAGTGTTAGTAGTATCGCTTTCTATTTGCAATGGGGACAAAATGATATATTTTGATTATGTTTACGTAAATTATTTTTAATGTGAGGTTTAAAAGTAGACTTAGTATTCAAGAAATTGGGCTGAAAAGTTTTGAGAATATCGAACTATTTCTAGTGATTTTCATGTCCTTTCACAAATAAAAATGGACGATTGCTTGTAATCGTCAAAATGCTCAATAACTGGACACATGCTAGCATACTTAAATCTAAATCCAGATATAATATTACAATACAGTTTATAACTACACAGTTATATAATATGACAAATTCTATATTTGTTTAACTTTCGTTTTAATTTCAAAATATACTGTGGTAGATTGATGTGTGTTAGACAATTATTCCATGTACAGTAAAATTTCAAATCCTCTAGCTGATTATTAAGATAGACTGAATGAATTCATCTCCCTGAATCAATAAAGTGAAATATGCCACACTAAAAAGACTATTACTACTTACACCACATCACACCACACCACACCACACCACATCAAAGTGCCTAGAACTGAGTTGCCCCATTGCAATTAGGGAATGATGTGAGTGAGAACACTAATTGGGCTCTGTGACGCTCTAGGATCATAGGAGACATGGACCTACGACTTAAAGTGGATTCCGAACCACTAACAAACATCCACGCCACCGCCAGTATTCGAAACTGAAGACTGTTTTCCAAAGGCCAGAGAGCTAGACAATTGGCCAAAAGGCCTCTGATAATTTTATTAGAAGTTTAAATGAAACCTGAACACGTTTTTGAAATATAAACCTTGATGTTACATAACAAAGTAGAGACTGTAGAATACCAAGTGCAATCCTCTGAAATTCATCCACCTTTCAAGACAATGATTGACATCTTCAAGTACTCGAAATTCAGAGACGACATTCATTTTTTTTTTCTATTTATAATCCAGTAATCCAGTTTTACAGTAAAAACTCAGTATCGCCTGACACTTCACCACTCAACGCTATTAAAAAATGAAATACCACAAAAAAAAACCCAACCTCTCCAAAAGCTTTCAAAAATAAGAGACACTCCGTGAAGCGTGATTCAATAATGGCCGACTGATGATTTGTGCTGCCTTCCTTCCTAAATGCATATGTTCAACTCGCACGATCCAAAACCCCAGGGAGTTGCAAAACTCTTTCTTCTATCATTCCAAATCGTCGACCAAACGTCAGATAGAAGTCGGCGCTGCATTATTTGTGATCGCTCAGTGCACGGGGGTGGGTAATCTTGCGGAAAATATGACGATCATAGAGAAAACTGCGTCCCCTGATCGCTGTAGGTAAAAGACGTCGTAAACGTGATGGTGTCTTTGATTCGAGGCGATGAATATTGTTCCTCCGCGAAGACTGTAAAAATTTTTTTGGTTTTGGTTTGCTTGGCTAGAGATGTTTACACGCAAAGTTGACTTCATACACTCGTATTCGATGTTGTGTTAGCAGTATCGTTTTCCATTTGCAATGGCGACAGAATAATACACTTTGATTACGTTTACGTGAATTATTTTTGAATGTGGAGTTTTAAAAGTAGACTTTGGATTCAGGAAATGCGATGAAAGTTTTGAGAACATCGAACAATTTCTAGTGATTTTGTTGCACTTTCAAAAATAATAATGGACGATATATTTGATATTTTTTTATTAATGATATTTATTATTAGAAGTTCAAATGAAACTTGAATAATTTTTACAATATAAACCGTGAAGATTCATAATAAATTGCAGGCTTTAGAGTACCAAGTGTTCCAATCTGAATGTTATCCAACTGTCAAGAAAATTATTTAAAACTTTAGGTACTCAGAGTCAAAGTTAGAGAATGAAATGCAGACCATAATGCAGCTCGAGTTTTCATAATTAACATTTAAATTATATTAACATATTAAGTTATCAAACATTAAAAGTTGCAATCATAATTTTGAAATAAACGGAAGTTTTCTAAAAATAAAATTTTAAAAAGCATTCATTTTTACAATAATTAGAAATCCTTTTTTAGTCCAAAATTAAGTCTTTTTGACATTTAGTATTTGGCCATTTAGACATATCACCATAGGAATAACCACCACCAAAGAATAACATGCCACCATAGAAATAACATGTCATGATAAGAATAATATTTTCCCTATTTTGATTTAAGTCTTACTGAAATGAAAAATAAAATAGATTGTATTTGAAGTGAAATGAAGCATGAACAATTTCGTGCAATCTGTACCTTGATGATTCATAAAGTAGTGCATACGATAGGATACCACGCGCTCCAATCTGAAAGTCATCCAACTTTCAAAATAGTGATTGACAACTACAAGTACTCCAAATTCAGAGACGACGTTCATATTCTTACACTCCTAACCCAGTTTTACAGTAAAAAACTCAGTATCGCCTGAAAGTAAACCACTCAGCCAACCAATGCTATAAAAAAAAATACCACAAGAAAATAACCCCCCAAAAGCTTTCAAAGTACGAGAGACAATTCTCCGTGAAGCGTGATTCAATAATGGTCGACTGATGATTTGTGTTGCCTTCCTTCCTAAATGCATATGTTCAACTCGCACGATCCAAAACCCCAGGGAGTTGCAGGAATCTTTTTTTTATCATTCCAAATCGTCGACCAAACATATAGATAGAAGTCGGAGCTGCATTATTTGTGATCGCTCAGTGCACGGGGCTGGGTAATGATGCGGAAAATATGACGATCATAGAGGAAACTGTGTCCCCTGATCGCTGTAGCTAAAAGACGTCATAAACGTGATGGGTATCTTTGATTCGAAGCGATGAATATTGTTCCTCCGCGTAGACTTCGACTTTTTTATTTAGGTTTGCTTGTCTACAGATGTTTACACGCAGAGTTGGCTCATACACTCGTATTCGGTGTAGTGTTAGTAGTATCGCTTTCTATTTGCAATGGGGACAAAATGATATATTTTGATTACGTTTACGTGAATTATTTTTTAATGTGAGGTTTTAAAAGTAGATTTTGGTGTCAAAGGAAATGGGCTGTAAGTTTGGGGATCATCGAAGTATTTCTAGCGATTTTGTTGTACTTTCACAAATAATAATGGACGATGGCTTCAGTAATCATGGCACAAAAATAAAATTTTACCATTGCTTGCAATGTATAAAAAACTGGGCAGATGCTAGAAAATTTAAAGTTAAATCCAAAGAATATAAAACAATACGGTTTATAACAACCCAGTTCAATATTATGGTAAATTCGATAATTGTTTACCTAATGTTTTATTTACAAAATAGATTGCGGTAGATAGGCATATAACAGAAAATAGTTCCGGACACAGTAAAAATATCAAATCATCTAACTGATTATTAAGATACACTAAAGGAATTAATCATCCTGAATCAATGAAGTAAAATACGTCACACTGAAAGGTCCACAACTACTACTACACTACACCACACCACACCACACCACATCACTGTGCCTAAAGTTGAGCTGTCCCTTTAATGTTTGGGAATGACGTGGGAGAGAAGAAATCTGCTTGGGCTCTGTGCGCTCTACTGTCATAGAGACAGGGACCTACAGCTTAAAGTGGATTAGGAACCACTAACAAACATATATGCCACCGCCAAGATTCGAAACTAAACACTATAGTTAAAAAGGCCAGATGCTAGCCAGCTGGCCAAAAGGCCGCTGATATTGTTATTAGGACCTTGATTATACATAAAAATGTTCAGGCTATAGAAAACTAAGCGCTCAATCTGAAAGACATCCAACTTAGAAGCTAGTGATTGACGACTGCAAGTACTCCACAGAAAATGTAGAGAAGACATTACTATTTTTACATTAATCCCAACCCAGTTTCTGACTAAAAACTCAGTATCGGCTGACATTTAACCACTCAGCCAACCAATGCTATTAAAAAGGAAATACCACAAAAAACCCAAACCTCCCCAAAAGCTTTCAAAAATAAGAGACAGTACTCCCTGAAGCGTGATTCAATAATGGTCCACTGATGATTTGTGTTGCCTTCCATCCTAAATGCATATGCTCAACTCGCAAGATCCAAAACCCCAGGGAGTTGCGAAAATCTTTCTTCTATCATTCCAAATCGTCGACCAAACGTACAGATAGAAGTCGGCGCTGCATTATTTGTGATAGCTCAGTGCACGGGGTGGGTAATGTTGCGGAAAATATGACGATCATAGAGAAAACTGTGTCCCCCTGATCGCTGTAGCTAAAAAGACGTCGTAAACGTGATGGGTGTCTTTTGATTCGAGGCGATGAATATTGTTCCTCCGCGAAGACTGTAGCATTTTTTTTATTTTGGTTTTTTGCTTGCAGATGCTTACACGCAGAGTTGACTTCATATACTCGTATTCGGTGCTGTGTTAGAAGTATCGTTTTCCATTTGAAATGGGGACAGAATGATACACTTTGATTACGTTTACGTAAATTATTTTTGAATGTGGAGTTTTAAAATTGAATTTCAGATTCCAAAAAATGGGTTGAAAGTTTGGAGAACATCGATGCATTTCTAGTGATTTTGTTATACTTTCACAAATAAAAATGTACGACTGCTAGCAATTTCCAAAAAACACAACAACTGGAGACATGCTAGCAAATTTAAATTTAAATTCAGATTTAATATTACAATATGGTTTATAATTACTCAGTTCAATAATATGCGAAATTTGATAGTTGTTGATCTATTGTTTAATTTTCAAAATAAACTGTAGTAGATTGATGCATGTTAGATAATTGTTCCAGACACAGTAAACTTTCAAATACAATCAAAATCAATGAAGTAATCAAAATAAGTCATTCCGAAAGAATTACAACTACACTACACCACATCATTGTGCCTAGAGCTGAGTGATCCCTTTGCAGTTTGGGAATTATGAGGGGGAGAAGATGTCTGATTTGACTTTGTGACGCTCTACATTCATAAGAGACAGAGACCTACGTATTAAAGTGGATTCCGAACCACTAATAAACACCCATGCCATGCCAGGATTAGAAATTGAAGCCTGTAGTTCCAAAAGCCAGAGATCCAGCCAATCGACAAACAGCCAGCTAATGTTTTTTTGTTAGATGTTTAAAAGAAACCTGGAGCCATATTTTTGCATTATAAACCTTGATGTTACATAAAAATGCTCAGACTATAGGAAACCACGCGCTCTAATCTGAAAGTCATCCAACTTTTAAGCCAGTGATTGACAACTCAAGAACCCAGAGTCAAATTTAGAGACAACATTACTAATTTCTGTATTTATCTAAATCTAGTTTTAGAGTAAAAACTAGTATCGCCTGACATTTAACCTCTCAGCCAACCAATGCTATTAAAAAGAAATACCACAAAAAACCAACCTCTCCAAAGCTTTCAAAGTAACAGAGAGAATACTCCCTGAAGCGTGGATTGAATGATGGTCGACTGATGATTTGTGTTGCCTTCCTTCCTAAATGCATATGTTCAACTCGCACGATCCAAAACCCCAGGAAGTTGCAAAAATCTTTTTCTATCATTCCAAATCGTCGACCAAACGTACAGATAGAAGTCGGCGCTGCATTATTTGTGATCGCTCAGTGCACGGGGTTGGTAATGTTTGCGGAAAATATGACGATCATACAGAAAACTGTGTCCCCGATCGCTGTAGCTAAAAGATGTCATAAACGTGATGGGTGTCTTTGATTCGAGGCGATGAATATTGTTCCTCCGCGTAGACTGTGACTTTAATTTTTTTTTTTTTTTTTTTTTTTATTTTGGTTTGCTTGGCTAGGGATGTTTACACGCAGAGTTGACTTCATATACTCGTATTTGGTGTTGTGTTAGCGGTATCGTTTTGTATTTGCAATAGGGACAGAATGATATACTTTGACTACGTTTACGTGAATTATTTTCGGATGTGGAATTTTTAAAAGTAGTCCTCTGATTCAGTGAATGTTTTTGTGAACATCAAAGTATTTCTAGTGATTTTGTTGCACTTTAACAAATAAAATAGACTACTGCTAGCAATTGCCAAATGCATAAAAACTGGACAGAGGCAAGCAGATTCAAATTGAAACCAGAGAAATTAATAACTTACGGTTTATAACTACCCAGTTTAATATTATGATAAATTCGATAATTGTTTTCTAATGTTTCACTTTCAAAATAAATTGTGATATATTAATGTAGGTTAGATAATTGTTCTAGACACAGTAAAATTTCAAATCACATGATTATTAAGATAGACTAAACGAAATAATCATTCCATTATTGAAGTAATATAAGTCATACAGAAAGGACAGTATTAAATTAAAATATCAATAGATTTGTTGTATCGGGCCATTTCCTTTTCCACCTGAGCAGTTCACTTCGAAAACTGTAGGTGGATTGGTAGATATCTGGGGAGTAGTAGATAATTAGATTGGCGTATTGATGTATGTTAGGTAATTGTTCAAAACACTAAAATTTCAAATCATATAACTGAATATTAAGATAGACTAAATGAAGTAACCTTTTATTACTGAAGTAAAATAAGTCATACAGAAAAAGTGTATAAAAAAAAAAAAAAAAAAAGCAGTAAGCTCTTTACTAAAAAATTGGGTCTGTACTGATCTGGCTGTTAATTTTTTGAACCGGGCCTTTTCTTTTCCACCTGAGCAATTCACTTCGAAATTTTTCAAGTTAGTTGAACTGTATATTGTAATCTATGCTGGTATTGGACATGAAAACTTTGAGCACAAAACTCAACCACATCAGAAGCTATCAAAGCAATTTGAAACATACCTAAATAATGGCCGATTTATGTTGTTGTTCTAATGCAGCTGGCAATAGAGAAACAGTTATTCATCATGCCATAAGCAAGGACTGCGCCGCCGTTACTCATTTAGCAATACCCAGGAGGCACGTGTAACTTGAAGAAATGCTACGGACGCAAGTAACACAACCCCCTATGGTGATTAATGATGTGTTTCTTTCTAAATAAATGTGTTCAGTTAGGACTTACTGTTACAATTAGTAGCAAGTAGCAATAATTAGTAGCAATAGTAGCAATAATACAATTAGTAGCAAGAATTAAATGGTTGACGAAATGTTCAAATGAAAGCCCGTGCCGTATTATTAAATTCCTTCTATTAGCTCACAATCTCCGTATACATATATATATCTTGTTCAAATTTTCAATCGTTCATAAAATACTTTTTATTCATCCACTCAAGTTCAAATACATTTTTTTTTAACTTGTAGTGGATGGCACTGGATGTTAATACAGTTTTTTTTCAAATATTAATTCATTCATTAAATTTAATTAATTAATTTTAGTTTTTTTTTTTTTTAGATTTAGGTTGAATCTATTTACCAATAGATGGCTCCAGATAAACTTAAAAAAATGAATGAGAATTATTTATAAAGTACTTTCTGCAATAGAGTGAAAAATAGTAGGAATTGACTTTAATTTTTTTTTTTTATATTGTTTTTGTCGTAGGGAGTGGGTTACTTTGTGTAAAATATGACAGCCATAGAAATCATCATCTCTTTCCTGATAGCTGCTGCAAAGGACATCGTAATCCTCATGAGTGTCTTTGATTCGCTCTTAGAAAAGACTCTTTTTCCTGATCTCCGATACTAAAGGACACTGTAGTTGTCAGGAGTATTATTCATTTGATCGTAGAATAACTCTTTCTTTTGAACACAGCAAGTAAAGGACATCGTAATCGTCACGATGGTCTTTGATTTGATCACATAAATGTTTCTTCCTCCTGATTGCTGCAGCTAAAGGGCGTCGAAAATAAGATGGACGCTTTGATTAGGAACGATGAATATTGTCCCTACATGTACACTGATTTTTTTTTGTTTTTCAAGGAATACGTATTTCATGTATTTGCTATGTCATTGAGCGCTTATCTTATCAGTAGCATTTTAACGATAACAGGTACATTTGTGAGTACAGAAAAAGGCAATTGATTATAATTAAGCGAATTACTTTTAAATATAAAACTCAAAAAAGGGTTTTCGAATATAAGAAAAATAGATCTGAAGTTGGAATGCACAAATAAAGCTATTATTTGTGAGGTTTTATTGATGTTTTATAATGAATTGTAGTGTATAAAAGCTAGCAGTTACAGAACATACAAAATTAATTGATACAAACTAACCAAAATATAATGTGCAGAAATGTGCAGCTAATATAATGTAGCTATTAAATATCCAAACTGATTTATTGAATAATCAAATAGTTTATTGATTTAATTTAAATGAATAAATAAAAGCCATCCATGTAAATAATATATGGTATAGTTAAATACCAAGAATCTCCTCCTAAACTGTAGATCCCAATTCAATATGTCTGTTGGGCAAAGGATTGAAAACCTTACCCCTTAATAAAGAAAGCATCTCCTGTTTTGGAATATGCCAGTTGAGAGACTGCCTTGACACAACATGGAGCTGTGGTGCCAATGAAGAAGAAGTAATATTTTGGTGATGCCTGATTCAAATTGATTAGTTAAAAACATTTGATAAATTACATAAATTGATTTTTCTTTCTATGAAAATCTATTAGGCATTGCAAGGGTACCAAATATTCTGTGAATAGCATTTATAGGGCTATTTAATACACACACACATATATATATATATATATTTCCTTTTTAAAAACTATCCTTATCTATTTTGAATGAAAATAAATTATATTTAAAAAAATACTTAATCATAAAGCAAAGTTAGAAATGTGAAATATATTTTAATTTAAAGCTCCACATCTTTTAATAATCCCATTCTGTTTCTCAAAATAAATTCGTTTGAAATTAATTTTATATTAAATGGAAAAAATGTGTAATTTTTATTATATATTGTAAAAAATCTTATATTGTAAACCTATTTAAAATTATTTTATAATGCAATAAATTTCCAATGAATATCGTTGAAAATAAATTTGATAATTTTTCAATTAAGTAAATGTGGCTTATATATTTAAAAAAACATTGACTATTCCATTAGAAATAACTGTATATAACCATTCTAAAACATACTTTTGTTTAAAAGAAAATTCTTAATGGCTTAATAATATATTAAAATAACTGGATTGCTATTTAAATATCCTGTTTTTTTTCTTTCTATGAAGCTGGCAAACACTTAAACAACTTGGTCTTGGATGGCGTTAAGGCATAAAAAGCGCTGCACAGACGTACTCACTTTGCATTACCCAGTTGGCGCGTGTAACTTGAAGATAAGCCACGGATGTGGAGTAACAATGCCCTAACAACGCTCTACGATCCTATTAGACCGGGACCTACAGTTTAAAGTGGATTCCGGTTTAACCATTTACAAACATCATGTTGGCACCGCCGGAACTCGAACCCGAAACCTGTGGTACCGAGCGCCAGAGCGCTAGCCACTCGTCCATTCAGGCCCATATTTACATATATAACAATATGAATAATTCATTGCATACATAACAATCTGAATAACTCATTACATATACAACAATCTCAATAACATTACATACATACCAATCTGAATAACTCATTGCATACATAACAACTGAATAACTTATTACATACATAACAATCTGAATAACTCATTACATATATACCAAACTGATAACAATCCGAATAACTCATTGCATACATACCAAACTAATTACAATCTGAATAACTCATTACATACATACTAAACTGAATAACTCATTTCATATATAGCAATCTTAATAACTCATTCTGAATAACTCATTGCATACATAACAATCTGAATAACTCATTACATACATAAAACTGAATAATTTATTACATATATAACAATCTTAACATACAACTCATTTTAATATAACAATCTGAATAACTCATTCATACATCTAAACTGAATAACTCATTACATACATATCTGAATAATTCATTACATATATATCAAACTGAATAACTCATTACATACATAACAAACTGAATAACTCATTTCATATATAAATATCTGAATAACTCATTACATATATATAACAATCTAAATAATTCTACTTAAAATACCAAATTTTCAAACAAAATTTAATATTTAAACATTTGTTGCATTTATTTTGCTTTTTAGTCTTTTAAAATAAGCTTTTATTTCCTTATTCACCATAATAAATTAGTTTTCTAATATTCCATATTTGTATATAAAATACAATTTATATTATAATTCAAGCTTTTTTTTTCTTTTTATTAATAACTGGTTTCGTTTTTCCTGAATGTAATGAAATTTCATAGAAATAGTGTTTATGAAGACTGATTACGATATAGATGAAAGGTAATCGATAAAATCAGGATATATGAATCGATATGCTACGAGGACCGTAATCGATTGAATAAAAAGAGCCTAGACTTTTAATTAAGCCGGGAAAATTGATTGGCTATAAGCGTGACATCATGCTAATGTAGTGAACCTTTTTTTTTCCTTATATAACTAGTGAAGGAGGCAGAAAAAAAAAACGTTACAGGTGGTAACATCTGCTTGATATTTAAATAAATCAATAAAGTTGTAGTGGAATTGCAGTGGATGGGGCCATGTAGTTTATATTGCAATGTTCAAATACAGTAATTGCTTTTGGAAACACTCATAAACAAGCATTTAAAATTGAAATTTAGATTACGTTGTGTTTTTGCCTTTGCTGTTATTTCATATAAGTATAAATGACTCGATTTGTTTTAAAATAACGGTATTATTTCATATTATGTACAACATGGATGTGCAATGAAAAAATATGAAATTCCTATATAATTTAGACAAGTTTTTAAAATAACGGAAAATAATGCTTTATGTGTTGTGTTCTTTTTGCAGTAATTATAACGACTCATTGTATTACTTTACTGGATGAAGATGAAATATAAAATTTTTTCCATATTCTTTTGCAGTGATTATAACGATTATTGCATTAATGGCAATCATGAAATTTTTGTATTCTTTGCAATTTCGATAATCGTTAGATAACAAGTTATCATGATAAATATGATGGAGGAACCATGCTGTTTATATTATAATTTTTATATTACCTTTTTTTTTCTCCTTTATGTGTTGTGTTCTTTCCTTTGCTGTTTATCTCATATAGGTATAAAGGACTCAATTTAGGTATTATTTCGTATATGTTCAACATGGATGTAAAAGAATAGAATTCCTATAAATTTGTTTTAAAATAACGGAAAATAATGTCTTTTAGCAGTAATTATAACGATTATTGCATTACTTTACTTGAAGATGAAATATAATATTTTTGCTTATTCTTTTGCAATGATTTCGATTTTAATGGCAATCATGAAATTCTTGCACTTTTCAATAATCCTTAGACAAGCAAGCATGGTAACTATGGTGAAATTGCAGTTCTTGGTGGAGGAGCCATGTAGCTTTTATTACAATGTTTAAATGCAATAATTGCTTTAGAAAAAAATCATAAAAATAATTAAAATGAAATTCAAATTGCGTTGCGTATTTTTTTATATTGCTGTTTTCTCATATAGACATAAAGGTTTCAATGTAGGTATTATTCCGTATATTCATAACGTGGTTGTAAAAAAGAATTTCCATATATTTGCTTTAAAATACCTGAAATGAATATATTTTAATAATTATAATTATGGTTGCAATACTAGAAGATGAAATATAAGTTTTTGCATATTCTTTTGCAAAGTTTTCGATTGTAATTACAGTCATGAAATTCTTGCACTTGTTAATAATCCTTAGACAAGTTACCATGATAACTATGGTGGAATTACAACTCGTGGTGGAAGAACCATTTTGTTTTCCTTCTAATGCAGCTGGCAAACACTTAGACAGCTTGGTCTTGGATGCCTTAAGGCAAGCGCTGCACAGACGTACTCACTTTCCATGACCCAGGGAGCGCGTGTAACTTGAAGGTAAGCCACGAACGCGGAGTAACAATGCCCTCGCAACGCTCTACGATCCTATTAGACCGGGACCTACAGTTTAAAGTGGATTCCGAATCACTACAACCATCCATGGCACCGCCGGGACTCGAACCCTGTGGTGCCGAGCACCAGAGCGCTTGCCACTCGGCCATTCAGGCCCTGGTGGAAGAACCATGTGGCATATATTACAATGTTCAAATTCAGTAATTGCTTTTGAAACACTCATAAACTAGCATTTAAAATTCGAATTTAGATTACTTTGTGTTTTTTTTACTTTGCTGTTATCTTATATAGGTATAAAGGTTTCGTTGTAGGTATTATTTCGTACATATACAACGTGGATGTAAAAGAACAGAACTTCTATGTATTTGTTTTAAAATAAGTGAAATGAATGTTTTTCAACAATAATTATAATGATGGTTATAAAACTTTACACGAAGACGAATGTTAAGATACAAATTGTTTTACAATAATTTCAGTTTTAATGACAATCATTTTTATATTTATTTATATTTGTCTGGATTGTTGTTGGTCTATTGGCTTGTACTTCTCAATAATTCTTAAACAAGTTACCATGCTAATTAATAATTTAACATTAAAAAATTAAGTAATAAATTTCAAATAGTGCAGCGATTGCTGGTAAAATTGATGCACATGAGTCTCAGAATCTGACGTCATTTTCGTTTCGTTATCTATCCGTTTTGTTATCGCTTTGATCTTTTTGTATGTGAGCACATATGCAAGTATCTATACGCTTAAAATATGAAAAAAAAATGTTACTTTTAAAAAGCCTTTAACTAGTAAAATGTCCAAAATTTAAAAACTGTAAACAAAGCACACGGACACAGACACACACACACATATATACATAATTGCAAAGTATACAACTTGATGACTTTTGTTTGTTTAATTTAATTATTTTTATTTCTATTTCGTTTTTTTTTTTCATTTTTTTATCCAACTGATCTTCATTAAAAATGATTTATTATTTAAAAAGTGTTATAATTCACTTTTTTCCCGACTAAATTTTTTTTTTTTTTAAATAACTTTTGCAAGTGTAAAAGTAATTAAACAAAATTCATTTTTGTACTGTTTAGCTGGCAAATAAAAATAGGATATTTTTTTAAAAAATGCATTGCTGATTTAAATGAGATACGAAACAACAGTCGTTCCAAATGTTTATTTTTCTAATGAAGGAAAATATTGACAATTTTTTTCGTAATATAAACAAAAGAAATCAAATTAAAAAATACATTTAATTGCTGTTGGAATCATGGCACATATTTTGAAAGTAAAAAAAAATTACTCATTTTCCTTTTTTACTTTTTTACTTACTTTCATTTTTGCTTGTGTTAATGAGGGAAAATAATTGACTAATAAAATGAAAAAAAAATTTTTTTTTTATTTCCAAAGGAACAAGAGACCGTTGAAAAATTAAAATGTATCACCTTTTAAAATATTAGCTTTCTTATGAATAATATTCGTTTCATTAACATTGTTCAGTTTAATTAATTAATTAAAAAGTGCAATATTATTTCACATTTATAAAAAAGGATATCTTTTTTTTTTTTTTTTTGCAAATTAAAAAAACATTCATAAATGCTGTTTTTATTTTTTCAACAATTTAAAAATATATTTTCTTTGAAAAGAATTTTTTCGATTTTTTTCTTTATGGTGAAGAAAATAAAAATTGTAATGCAAACATTTCACACATCTGTGCTTATGTATAGTATATCACCTTTTCAAAATATTAGCTTTGTTAGCAATAATCTTCATTTTATTCATATTGCTCAGTTTAATTAATTAATTAAAAAGTAAAAAATACTTCATACGGATAAAAAAATACCATTTTGTGCAAATTAAAAAAAAAAATCATAATACATATTTATTTTTGAACATTTTAAAAATATATTTTTAAGAAAACTTCAATTTTTTTTTTTTTTTTTTTTTGCTTTATAACGAAAGGAAAATGAAAAAAAAGTTATACAAACATTTCAAGTATCTGGAATGATGTATAATTTTTTAAATATTTCAGCAGTTTTCCAGACTTCATGTTTCTTCAATTGCATTCAATGTTACGTATTACTGTGAAACAAATAAAATTTTAATTTGATTATATAATAGTAAATGTTTGATAAAAAATAAATAAGTTTTCTTTCTGGTAAGCTGGTTGTGAGTTAAGCCTTTATCTTAATAAACCCTAATTTAAAAATTATGATTTAACTATTTAAGGTTAATATACCTTACTTGTTTTTAAACTGTCAATGTAACATCAAGAAATGTACAGGTTTGGTTTGTTACTCTAAAGTCATTTTATGCACACATTACGCTAATTAGACAGGGACCTACAGTTCAACTTGGACTGTGAACTCTCACAAACATCCATGCCACCGTCAAGATTCGAAACTGAAACATGTGGTACCCACGGCCAGAGCGCTAGCCAATTGGCCATCAGGCCATGGAAATGTCCAGAAGAAAACATTTATCAATTTGATAATTGGAACCCTTTTTTATTATACCTAGACGCTTTTATACCCTGATATTTGATACTTTCCGGCTAATAATATCAATTAAATGATAGATTATATAATTATACTTTGCTATATCTTAGGTTAATTTGATTTTTCTTACTTTAAATATGTGTATTTTATCGCACATCGATTTCAACTAACTTGTTCACTCTTTATAAAAAAAAATTTAATTTCTGGATATTAAATTTCTATAGATATCTCTAATCTTATAATGCATATTTATGAGTAAATATATTTACGTAAAAATTTCTAATTTCAAAGGTTAAATATATTTTTATGTCCTACTATGGTCTAATGGTAACGCAAGCAGTTACTTTACAAGATAGCTCAAAGTTAATTCCGCTGAAGATGCCTATTACAGTTAATACTTTCATAAGCAAGGAGACTCGATGCATCGCTTGGAGACTTCCGTTATTATGGTATTTACGGTCATCATGATTTCATGCGAATATGGTCATTATGCTTCTCTGACCATTGTGGTAATTGCGCTATTAAATTATTTACGGTCATGACGCTTTTAGGGCGATTGTGGTCATCCCATTTTTTCAGGCTATGATGATCGCACTATTTTGGAGATCATGCTTCTATGGAGATTATGGTCATCATGCTTTTCAGGCGATTATTGTCATCACGCTATTATAGCAATTACGATCATCACGCTCTTATGGCGGTTATGGTCATCACAATTCTTAGGCTATTATAGTCATCCCGCTTTTATGGCAATTATGGTCATCACGCTTTTATGGCGATTATGGTCATGACGCTTTTATGGCGATTATGGTCATGACGCTTTTCAGGCTATTATGATTACTCTATTTTTGACGATTATGGTCATCATGCTTTTATGTGATTATGGACATCACGCTTTTATGGCGATTATGGTCATCATGTTTTTATGGTGATCATTGACATCTCGCTTTTTTGACGATTATAGTCATTATGTTTTTATTTTTGACGATTATGCACATCACGCTTTTATGGCAAGTATGTTATTGTCATCATGTTTTTATGGCGATTATAGTCATCATGATTTTTATGATATTATAATCATGACGTTTTTCAGACTATTTTGATCACGCTATTTTGGCGATTTTGATCATCACGCTATTATGTCGATTATGGTCATTATAAGAAACACGATGTTCTTTAAACAAATATTATTTTCTTTGTAAATATGGATAATTATTATAAATTTATTGTATGGTAATGAACATACAATTTGGCCTAGATTCAACTTTAATCTGTGCCTCCTGTATTTAGTTATTTTTGTATTTATTTATTTTTGACTTTTTGTGTTTAAATTTCCATGAAAACATTTGACTGAAGGATCCTAAGCTCTTGTTACTTGAATGCTCATTTAATCCCAGGCGTTTGCAGCATGAACCCGAAAAACAAAGCTCTTTTATATCTCCTTACAACAAGCTCATAATTGTCTTTCGAAATGTCGTAAATAATTTAATGCCCTCCAATACCCTATCCAATCCCGAGTGGCCCTTTGAAAGTTGGTAAATATTTTAGAAGGGGTTGCATTGTCTGTTGGAATTTTAGAGAATCAATCTGAAGAACTTTTTCAAGCGATGCTCTCAATTCACGAAGTGTAGACGAGGCGTAAAACGTACATGTTCGTAGAAGGTATTTTCAATATCTAAAATGATAGAAAATGTCCCAGTTTCTAATATGAAATTTATTCACTATCTTCTTAGCGATTTAGTAATAAACAATCACCTCAGATTAACAATCTATTTCTTTATTTGATGTATTCTAAGACATTTAAAAAAAAATAACCAATCACGTCTTAGAATTATCTGCAAAGGGGTAAAAGATAGCAAAATTCGTTCTATAGATGGATCGAGACGATGTAAATAGACAGTATATATGACGGTAAATAAGATTGGTAATGCATTATCACTTCAACTCACCATTGTATAATTAACCACTGACTGTGTGGAAAATTGACAAGCGGCCAAAAGAGATTGATTGAAACAAAACTGAAAAATAAACGTATTTTTAAAAAGTTTTAAATTTCAATAAAAATTTTATTTTTCAATAATAAAAAAAGAATGTATAACTTATATAGCATCAAAAAATTAGATGAAAAATAAAATTTTAACAACAATAAATATCAAACTTTTTTTTTATTCAAAATTGTTTTGCACCACGTATATCTGACTCGCACCTCTAAATCAATAACGAAAATATATTCACCATGAGCAAGATACGTACATAAAATAGAATAAACAGATAGATTACACAAAAAATAGCAAAAATTCTATCTACACACGGACAGAGGTAAATAAGATTGGTAAAGCACTATCCCCATCAATGCACCGTGGTATAGCACCATATATTGGTTGACTACCAATCATGAGATAAATTATCAGGCGGAAAGAACAGATGGGAGCCATTTAGATTACACAAAAAATAGCAAAATTATTTCTACGGACAGAGCGAGATACACAGGATTGGTAACACATTATCACAATCAAAACCGTGGTATAGCACAATATACATTCGTTGACCAGCAATTATGTGGAAAATTGGCAGACTGCCAAAATAGACCGATTCAAACAAAACTGAAAAATAAGGTATTTTTAAAAAATGTTTCAATTTCAATAAAAATTTTATTTTTCAATTAAAAAAAAAAAATAAATAATTTATTTAATATCAAAAGAAAATTAGATGAAAAAATTCCACAATAATTACCAAATCTTTTTTTTTTCTTTCAAAATTGTTTTGCACCACGTATATTTGACTAGCACCTCCAAACCAATAACGAAAAACATATTTAACCGTGATCAAGTTACGCACATAAAACAGAATCGGGAACCGACAGATTACACCATTCCCAGCGACCAAACGCTTTCGTCGTTTAATACAGTGCTCTTTTTATTCTTTCCCGTTTCTGATGGCATATTTAATATCTCCCGGAGACGTTTCCTGCGTAAATACGGGAGAGGCATAAATATTTCATACGCAAGTGTCACAGCAAAATGAAGCTATCGTTTCTTACGGCAGAAGCGGCGGTGACATTACCCTTGAATTACGCCGATGCGCCCGGGGAATAATGTGTGTAATAAAAGCGGCCACTTTCCGTAATGCGAGTGGCATTCAATTTTATCAGTAATCTCTGGAGATGATGTTTTCGGTGCTTGCTCATTCATTTCTCGGGTGGCGTTAAGCAGTCTTCTGATATTAGCATATGATTTTACATTCAGGTGTGATGCTTGATAATTGGATGGCATGGTAATTTTTTGGCCCCCGTGGTATTTTTAAGAGCGCCATATTTAATCAGAGTTTAAATATGGTGTACTTTTTTATGTAGTTTTTTCATTTAGAATCTCTATTTATTAAAAATTGTGTATCATATCATAAATAATATTTATATTCTCGCCTAGGCAACCTTAGTACAAAATTGGTATAATTGAGCCTAATATGTAGTTCTGTTTTTTAACAGTGTTTCAATTTTTGAAAGATTGAAACATTGAATATAACACTGAACCCGGAATATTCATGCTTTCATATATCATTGTAATAATCTGAAGCATTGAGGGGTATGAATCTTTTAAAGAGCAGTTTCTTTCAGATTCAATCAGTTTCAACTGAACTTTGAAAAGCCAATCATTTTGAAGTGTCGAAGCTGTTTGGATATTTCCATGGTGTACATGCTTCATGTTGAATTTCAAAATAAAAATTTAGACATTGATCGAATTGATATGAATGAGAAGTTTAGTTCTAACTATACTCATAGCTTTGCAAAACTGTGACTAGCACCTGTAAACCAACAACAAAAACATATTTACAGATAATAACAAAATTCTTTCTACAGGTGTTTCGAGGTAAATAGAATTGGTAAAGCATTATTACACCATGATATACTTGATCACTAATTGTATAGAAAATTGGCCAGCGGCCAAAACAGACGGATTCAAACAAAACTGAAAAATACAGGATGTTACAAAATATTCAAAATTCAATAAGAATTTAAATTTTCAATAATAAAAAATTGATTTCTATAATATCAAACGAAAATATTTCACAATAATTACCAACTTTTTTTTTCCTTTCAAAAAATGGTTTTGAACCACGTATATCTGACTAGCACGATAACGAAACTCCAAACCAATAACGTAAGCATATTTAACCGTGATCAAGTTACGCACATAAACAGAATCGGGAACCGATGGACTACACCATTCCCGGCGACCAAACGCTTTCGTCGTTTAATACAGTGCTCTTTTCCTTTTTCCGTTTCTGATGGCATATTTAATATCTCCCGGAGACGTTTCCTGTGTAAATACGGGAGAGGCATAAATATTCATACGCAAGTGTCACAGCAAAATGAAGCGATCGTTTCTTACGGCAGAAGCGGCGGTGAAATTACCCTTGAATTACAGCCGATGCGCCCGGGGAATAATGTGTGTAATAAAAGCGGCCACTTTCCGTAATGCGAGTGGCATTCAATTTCATCAGTAATCTCCGGAGATGGTGTTTTCGTTGCCTGCTCATTCATTTCTCGGGTGGCGTTAAGCAGTCTTTTGATATTAGCATATGATTTTACATTCAGGTGCGATGCTTGATAATAGGATGGCATGGTAATTTTTGGCCCCGTGGTATTCTTAAGAATCATATTCAAAGATGTGGTTTAAGTATAGCATATTTTTTGATATTGTGTTTTTACATTTGGAATCTTATTTTTATTGAAAATTGTTTATCACATCTTAGATAATATTTATATTCTCGTCAAGTCCATGATGTATATTCTCGGTAGTCCTGAGCTCGAAATTTAAAATTGAGTTTAATATGTAGTTCGGACTTTTGACCAGTGGTTTAATTCTTAAAAGATTAAAAACACTGAACATTTAACATTCTTATTATTATATGTCATGGTAATAATGAATTGAGAAATGAATGGGAGAATTTTTTTAAAGAACAACTGATTTTCGTTACAGATTTCAACTAAATCGTAACAAGCTAATCAGTTTAAACTATCGATACCGTGTGGATATTGCATGGTATACCTACTTCATGGTGAATTTCAAAAGAAATATTTAGGCATTGATCGAATTGATATGCGTGAAATGTTTAGTTCTAACGAAACTCTTAGCTTTACAGGATTGTAACTGTAAGTAGCACATGTAAACCAATAACGAAGACATATTTAACCGCGATCAAGTTACGCACATAAAACAGAATCTTGAACCGATAGATTACACCATTCCCGGCGACCAAACGCTTTCGTCGTTTAATACAGTGCTCTTTTATCCTTCCCGTTTCTGATGGCATATTTAATATCTCCCGGAGACATTTCCTGTGTAAATACGGGAGAGACATAAATATTTCATATGCAAGTGTCACAGCAAAATGAAGCGATCGTTTCTTACGGCGATGACATTACCCTTGAATTACAGCGATGCAGCCGGGGAATAATGTGTGTAATAAAAGCGGCCACTTTCCGTAATGCGAGTGGCATTCAATTTCATCAGTAATCTCTGGAGATGGTGTTTTCGGTGTCTACTCATTCATTTCTTGGATGTCATAACGCAGTCTTCTGATATTAGCATAGGATTTTGCATTCAGGTGTGAAGCTTGATAATGGGATGGCATGGTAATTTTTGGCCTCCATGGTATTTTTAAGAGCGCCATATTTAATCAGAGTTTAAATATGGTGTACTTTTGATGTATTTTTTCAATTAGGATCTATATTTATTAAAAATTTTGTATCACATCTTAGATAACTTTTAATTTCTCGTTCAGGCAGTCCTTAGTTCAAAATTGGTATAATGGAGGTTAATGTTCTGTTTCTTTTTTATCAGTTTATTTCTTAAAAATTGAAACACTGAATATGACACTGTACACCTCTGTTTTTATATGCCTTGCCTTTAATAATCTGAAGCATTAAACATACGAATATTTTTAATGAAATGTCAGCTTCAATTGATTTCAACTGAACCTTGACAAGCCAATCAGTTTGAATTGCCTATGATGTTTGGATATTTGCATCGTGTAGATGCTTCATGTTGAGATTCAAAAAAGAAATAAGTTATACATTGGTCGAATTAATGAGCATAAGATTTTTTTGTTTCGAATTAATCTCTTAGGAAACAAACTGGCAAATGGAATAAAGTCTATGAAATCCAGGATCGCATTCCACTTTAGATGTTAGACGAAATCATAGAGTCTGCGATCTTATTGATTTAGATTACAAGAAGATCTAAAGAAGATATTCGAAGAGTACCCAAAGATAGCCGTTGCTATAATTTACAATGATGAATGAAAGCTCTCGGTGTAATGTTTCTCCTGGGAGCTGCAACAAAATTTCTCATGACGAAATCTTCTGTAGACTCCTGCGGTGTTTCGGCCATCCATGATCTTATATGCCCCGGCAATAATCTGAAGCATTGAGGAAACGAATCTTTTAAAGAACCATAATAGCTTCGGTTGTATTTCAATTGGACCTTGACAAGCCAATCAGTTAAAATTGTTGATGATGCTTGGGTATTTGCATGATGTAGATGCTTCATATTGATTTAGATACAATAATATCTAAAGAAGATATTTAAAGGGTTTCCCAGAAGTGCAGTTGCATAATTCACACTGATAAATAAAAGCATTGAGCACTCTTGAACACTCTTTGTGTAATGTTTCTCCTAACAGTTGCAACAAACATAACTCCATAGACTAGTGTATCATGCATCCATCATATTATATGTCATGATATAATCTGAATGCATAGGGAATACAAATCTTTTAAAGAACAATGCTAGTTTTGGGTGGATTTTAACTTAATCGTGACAAGCCAATCAGTTTGAACTGTCGATGATATTTGGATATGTGCATAGTGTAGATGCTTCAAATTGAGTTTCAAAAAAAGAAATATTGAGACTTTGGTCGAATTAATATGCATGAGATGTTTACATCTAATTAACGTCTTAGCTTAACAGGACACACAAACAATAAGTGTTAACAAACTGGAATAGAATCTATAGAATCTAGGATTCCATTGTGGGTGTCAGAATACGCAACATCATAAAATTCGCAATTCCATTGATTTTAGATTACAGGAACATATAAAGAAGATATTCAAAGGGGTGGCCAGGGGCCCTGGCACGATTTTCACTGATTAATGAAAGATTTCCGCTCGCTCTTAAAACGTCTTGGTATAATGTTTCTCCTGACAGCCGCAATAAAACTTATCATGACAAAATCTTTCATAGATGCCTCAGGTGTTCCGTGTATCCATGATTATGTATGCCACGGCGATAATCTGAAGCATTGAAGATACAAATATTTTAAGAAACAGTGTGAACTTCGATAGGACTACAACCTAACCTTGACAACCAATCAACTGGAACTGTCGATGCACCATCTTCAATTCACCACAATGTAATTTGACACTATTTGAAAATGTGGTTAATCATCTTCAAATCGTAATACTAAACGTTTTTGCAATTAACATTTATTTGCAAATGAGCACATCATTATAAACCATTTGGCAAATTTAATAATATCCACAATGAAGTAAAATAAAGTAATTCACAAATTTAAAACCCATGTTTAATATTAGTACCAAAACAGTATTGCTTTCGATATATTTTTACCATCTTCAAATCCTAGTGCTAAACGTTACAGCAATTAACATGAAGTTGTAAACGAACACAGCTTGACAATGCAGCTGATAATTTTAATGCTACCCGATTACAATTTCTCGCAATTGGCATCTTTCCCTTCATCTATAATTCCTTCGTCAGCGAAGCCTGTGTACTTTGAACCTCCAGGCGACACAAATCTAAATTCTTGAAAACTGGAGCAGCTACTTAATAATTCCAGCAGCTCTTGCAAATGTTGACTGTGGGCTAATTACGATGCCTGTTCGAATGGTTATGGGATGTGCTCTTGATTAATAAGTAATTAAGTGCACTTGCTTTTGAGAGTTTGTAATTGAAAGTTTGGGAAAGTGTTTGCAAAATGTTTGTTGTTGTTCTCTTCGCTGTCTGCTTGTTGTTTGTGTTGTTGGCTACTGCAGAATGAGATTCTAACAAATTGGAAACACAATTAAGAAAATTGCAGGGAAATTAATTAGGGTGATTAACAAACAATAATAATTTTCGATTTCGAGATTTTATCGAATGGTGTGTGCTTCATTTAAAAGATAAGTTCTCCACCATTGATTGTCGGTATTAAAAATAGGAAATTAATTATGAAGATAAATCTCAATAATTAGAACAGACTTTTTTTTTAAATATTTTTTAAATTTTTAAATATATATATTTTAAATATATGTAATATAATTTTTAACTTAAATTATTTTTATTTTTGTATTTTACTTTTATTTTATTTTAATTATTTTTTAATTTTTTCAGAGCACCATTTTAAAATTTTTAGAAGCTTTATTTTTTTACCTAACTAAGTCTTATTAGGCCAATTATTAGGAGGTTAAAAAGATTATCCACATTGGTACTCCGTAATCGGTAGGCCAGTTGACAGTTGACAATTTAAATATATATTCTTACAGAATTGAAATTTTGTTTATTTGTAAATAATTATTTAATTCATGTAATTTATTTCTTTTCATTATTAATATTTTAAGTAGTTGGGTTTTTTTATTTGCCATGGTAAAATTCTTGATATTTAGTAATATGATAATTATACTTTGTAGTATTTAGTTTTAATTTTTATATATTAATAATTTTTAAATTTTATTTTTCTTTTGTATCTTACTTTTATTTTATTTTAAGTATTCTCTATTTTTTTTTTCAGAGTACCATTTTAAAACTTATAAAAACTTTTTTTTTTTACCTTACTAACTCTAAACCAGCCATTAATAATTGAGATTAAATTTATGAATTAAGATAAGGATGTATAATGGGATTTATCCCCATTTGTACTCCGTAATCGGTACGCCAGTTGCCAGTTTAAATATATATTCATACAGAATTGACATGTTGTTTATTTCTAAATAGTTATTTATTTCAACTAATTTATTTTTTTCATTATTAATAAATTTAATGCATAGTTTTTTTTTTATTTACCAAAAAACATTCTGGATATTTAGTAATTTCATTGTCAAATTTTTTAAATGTTAATAATTTTACTTATTTTGAAAAAGAAATAGAAAATACAATAAATTAAATTGTTTTTATGAAAATAAATGTATATAGCAATTATTTTTCTTCAATGGCACAATAATGCCATAGTGGGCCAAGGGCGTCTACCTATTGGCAGATTTCGAAACATGAGATGTTCCTTTTTACGGGGTATGGTCGTCATGTCTAACGCTCTTACAGTCATAATAGAACCTGAAGCATGTGGTACCAAAGGCCAGATCGCTTCTATTTAACTTTATAGTATTTAACTTTATAGTATTTAAATTTATTGTGGATAATGTTTAATTTGCCAAATGCTTTGTAATGATGTTCTCATTTGCAAATAAATGTTAGTTAATGCAGAAACTTTTATCTCTACGATTTGAAGATGATTAAATACATTTTCAAATGTAGTGTCAAATTAAATTGTTATGAATTGAGGATGGTAAACATTGAGAATGGTTAAAGACCAAGAAATTATGCTTGATAACAATATTAATGTTCGTATTATATTTAAAGCTGTTTAGCTTTATTTTATTTATGTTTTGTGACCGTAGCATTTAATTTTGCAAATCCATTATCATCATTTGCTCATTTTCAATTAAATATTAAATGTAATAACGTTTATCATTATAAGTTGAAAATGTTAAAAATATATTGAAAGTAATAGCGTTTGACACTAATATGACACTTGGGTTTTAAATTTGTAAATTATTTTAATCTTCTATTTAACTTTATAATATTCAAATTTATTGCAGATTAAATTTATTACACTGAATGAATGATTATAATTTATACACTATTATACAGTATGGATCCTTATAATTTGTACATTATTACGCTGTATGAATCCTTATAATCTTTTCAATTATGTATCATCACCAGAAAAAAAGTTTCGCCAATTGCTGATTTGAATAATCAACATGTATTCGGTAGGCAGCCTTAAAAATTTATTAGTCTTGAATTTTTAATCGTTTATTAACTAAATATGGCTTTTAAGAATAATAATTATAATAAAAACAATCACCAGTTACTTTTTTCATAGTTCTCGGGTTATTTTTTTCACAAAAAAGTGTAAAACGAAAATTAAAAAAAAAAAAAAAAAACCAAATTTTTCACGAATACCAAAACGATTATCTTTCGTAATATTTTTCTCATAAATTTTAATGATTTTTCCTATTTTTAAAGAAAATATCACATTATGCCCTAAACACAAACTATAATAATAATAATTGCTTCGAAAAACACTCTTCGCAGAGCAATATATCAAACTTTTTAATCAGGGCTTTCAAAACTGACTACAAAATACGAATTAGTTCCGCCTACTTATTTCAATACAATGAACCTCATAAGCAGAATATTCCATTACCTCACCTACTAAACGACACTTTTGATTTAAGCACCGTTATCTCCTTGCAAATTACTGTGACAAACTCCAGGAATGAGTTTTGAAGATTGAGATATAAATGTGCAATTTATATGCTAATCCGCAAGCATATTTTCTCTTCGGCTATCTGCGTGACAAACTTATCAATCTGAAACACATGTTGCGAGTCCGCTGGAAAGCAAGGTTAAGTGATTTTTAAGCGTAAACAAGAGATTCTTCATGTGATGGAGTGTACAGCAAATTTGTATCGTAGTGTTTCATAATTAAGTGTTCAATTACAGAATGAATGACAGCGTGATGAATTATGGAATGCTATTGTTAAACCAATGAAAACTTATTCCTTTTCGGTATATTGAGCCAATATACATTTCATAAATATATTTAAATTTTAAATGTGTTATTCTGAGAATGTTTATAAAAGTTGTTAAATTAAACCTGTTTCAGTTTGCAATATCCAATAAATATACAAGAAGAAAACATTCTTCTGTTTGGCCAGAAGCGTGTATTCAATCTCATTACACTATACGATTTTTATATGATCTATATTACCCTATATGGCCTTTTTGTTTGCAGAGAGTGTGAAAACTAAATAGATAAAACATTATTTCTCATAATGTTAAGGTAAATTTTGGCTTGCTTAAATTTGCCACGTCTTTTATTACTGACTACAAAATATGAATTTGTTTCGCCGGTTCATATAAACTGATACAGTCAGAATATGAATTACTTCCAGTTCATTTAAAAAGCAAAAATAATAATATTAGTGTATTATACATTTATTCAAAATTACAAATATATTAGTCTAATATTTTTTATTACTAAATCTTTACAATGGTAAATTTTCTCCCAGAACAACAGTAGTTAAAATTATTTGTACGTCTTAAAAATATATATTATCAGTGCATGAGACAAGTTCGTATCTTTGAGATATGATTGGCCGATTGTGACTGTCAATAAAAATGGTTAAAAACTTAAGGTTAATTTATTACGTATAAGAATACATATGCAATAACAAAGAGTTAATTTTTACATATAAGAATAACATAAGGTTTAAAGAGAGGTTAACAATATAAGGTTTTAAGATTGAGATATAAACGTGCAATTTACATGCTAATCCGCAAGCATATTTTCTCTTGGGCTATCTGCGTGACAAACTTATTAATCTGAAACACATGTTGCAAAACAAGGTTAAGTGATTTTTAAGGTTAAACAAGAGATTCTTCATGTGATGGGACTGTGATGGGATTCTTCATGTGATGGGCAAATGTGTGTCCTAACGTTTCATAATTAAGTGTTCAATTACAGAATGAATGACAACGTGATAAATTATGACATGCTATTGTTAAACCAATAAAAACTTATTCGTTCTCGGGATATTGAACCAATACACATTTCCTAAATATATTTTAATTTTAAATGTGTTATTTTAAGAATGTTCATAAAAGTTGTTGAATTAAACTTTTGTTAGTTTGCAATATCCGATAAATAGACCAGAAAGAAGTACTCTTTTTTTTTTTTTTTTTTTGTCAATGACACACATTCTCCTGCATGACTTAGGCTCATGTGGATCACTTTTGTTTGCAGAAAATTAGAAAGGAAAACACATTTTAAAATTTATAATTCGTTATTCAAAAATATTTCGTCATATATCTATATATATTTATATTTATATTTTGTATATATATATATATATAGATAGATATATATATATATTCGATTAATTGTCGTAGGACTTTCGTGTTTTTTCAATCCTGGATATTAACTAGTTCGTAGTGATTAGTATTTAAACTTAAATTTTCGATATAAATATGACATCAAACAATATTTTTTTATTATGTAACAAATAATAATTAAATAAAAGGGTATAGAACAATGAAGTTAACAAAATACTTCATCATTATGCACCCTCTTGTTCAGAAAAAAAAACGATAACTCTTAGCCGATTGGTGAACCCTGAAACGCGGATGTGTCTCCCGTCTACCAGAAGCCAGAGTCAAATAGATGTGTTGCACAAGTTCAAAACATACGGTCAAGTTTCAGTTCTATCACCAGAATGCTTTTTTCCAGGGCAAATGCATAGAAATTTTTACATGGATATATGAATTAATTAACAGCACGGTATTATAGGGACATTTAAAAAGTTATTAAAGTAAACCAGCTAACATGAATAATTTAACTTAAACTGTTTATGCCAGTGAGAATCTTAATAAACTTAATTTTTACAAATATTATATACCCGAAGCCCATTGTTTACCTTCTTTCATTGTTCTACTCGATGTTTTCCTCTTCCATACATCGCAAATACAGAACTCACATTGTCCGTAAATACTTTGTTACAAACTCATGATCTTCATTGGATATTATAACTTCTGCTTTAAATTGATAAAATACTTATTGGCAATTGCTTTAATGTCACATACCTTATGTTGTTTGTTATTTGTGTTTGCTTATTTATTTAACTTAATTAACTTACTTTTATATATTGTTGTATCTTTCATTATTTGTTTTGACTGGATTCCTGTTTTTTTTTTTTATTTTTTTTTTTTTTATTTTTATTTTATTTTTAAATTGTCAGTGTCAGTTGCTTAACTTTCAAGAGGGTTTCATTATTCTGACACATGTATTTGGCGTGGAATGGGAGTATTCTTCTTACTTGTATGCATTAGAGTTGCTTATTACTTATATACTTTAAACTTGAGTCACACATCTTATTATCTTACAGAGAAGTGTATTACTTATTATATTACACATTTTCATTATTACCAGTAGAAAAATTTATGAAACTAGTTATTTTTATTCTAGTTTTTCATTCCATTTTACTTCTTCTGCATTGACTCAACAGCCACATGGTGGGCCAAGGCTGTCTGCCTACTGTCAGATTTCGAAATATGAAATGCTTTCTTTTACCGGGTAGGATTGTCAGCCCTATGCCCAATGCTCTACAGATATTAGACCCGGATCTACGGTTTAAAGTAAATTCCGAATTACTGCAAAACATCCATGGCTCCTTTGGGCCTGAATGGCCGAGAGTCCCGGCGGTGCCATGGATGTTTGTAGTGGTTCGAATCCACCTTAGGCCGTAGGTCCCGGTCTCCTATGACTGTAATAGCGTCACGGAGCAGAAGTCAGACTTCTACCTACGGGTACTCCATCAGAACAGAAGCTGCACCCGTCTTCCCACATTCCGTGAGGGATACGACAACATCAACATCCATGACACCTCCACGACCCGAACCTGTGGCGCCACAGCATAATTATAATTATATTTCAATGTTTTGTCTGTCACTTAAAGATGGATAAAAGTATGTGCTGAGTTTGTTTAAAAATACATCAAAATAAACATGGTAAATTTAAATTAAATACTTATTTAATAATGAACAAAATTTCAGATATTAAATAAAATATAAATTGAATCTTAATAGCTAAAACATATATTCACTCGTTTACTGAATTATATCATGTATATTTATGTAATTTTTATGTAATTATATATTTTAATATAATTACATAAAAAAAAATATATGCATATGCATATTCAATATATTATATGCATATGCATATGCAAAATAAATGCATATTTTAATAGAACTACTAAATAGAGAAAGCCGGTAAAAGTTTTAACAATTAGCGAATGTTTTGAATTTAGTAAAATATATTTATGCCATAGTCATACTGTATTTTGTAACTTACATATATTTTAATCTTTTTAAAAGGTTATACATTAAAGGTTAAAAATTAAACTATAATTAGATGTATGACTGTATGACAGTGAAGTTAAGCATTCATAAATAGCTGATAGTGGAATTTAATAAAAGTTCAAAGGGGTTGGTTTTGTTTATCATATTAGAATATATACTCAAGAAATTATGTTAACCTTATTTGTGTAAAATTAATATAAAGCAAAGAAATTTTATTAAAATGATGTTACCGCTATCGCAGTTATAAATTTTATATAAAATAGCGAACGTGAAATATAATTCCTTTAATTTTCCTATATCCTGAAATATGTTAAGCTATCTAGTAATATTGATTTAAGGATTTAATCATTATAAACACACTTTGATCAATTTAAATATATATGTAGTAGTAGAAAATTTAATTATTTCAATAGAGAGCTTTTTTTTTGCATACCGTACGTTAGTTACCGTAGGACGTCCGTTAGCTTTTTCTCCCTAGCGCGTATGCTCATAGGAAACTGCGCATGCGTATCTGTAATAATGTTTTCTATGAGCATGCGCGCTAGGGTGAACAAGCTAACGGACGTCCTACGGTAACTAACGTACGGTATGCAAAAACTCTCTAATAATTAAAATAAACTTAGTTGTAAGAATTACATTTCTATAAGCTTAAGCACCATACTTTTAACGTACTTTAGATCTTGAGGTTACAGGTTTTTATTTATCACATATTTTATATTTCTATAATGTTAACATAATCTATAGATTTTAAACAAAGTAAAGCTGAAAGTGAAAATAAATATACGTTTTGCTAACCTTTCCTCACATACTATTAGAAATTTCACAAAATATGCAGCTGTCAGCAAGGCAAAATTTAATGTTATGCAATATTTAAAAAGTAGTAGAATAGAACCAATAATTTCATAAATAATGTGAAACCTTACCAGTAATTTTCCATAAAATTTTGAAAGATTTTATTTATTTGAAATTATTTCCACATGTACTGCTCTTCTTCTTATAGCACTAATCATCAATTTCTAATTTCAATTTAATTAACTTATCCAATTCTTTCTATTAGTTCACACACTCGCTATATATATCTTGTTCAAATTTTGAATCGTTCATAAAATACTTTTTATTCATCCACTCAAGTTCAAATGCATTTTTTTTTCTGAACTTGTAGTGGATGACACTGGATGTTAATACAGGTTTTTTAACTATTAATTCATTTATTAAATTTAATTAATTAATTTTAGTTAGAACATTAATTTTAGTTAGCATGTTCTTTACTTAGAATTTAATTTAGTAGAGAATATGCAGGCAAATCAAAATTACAAAGGGAAAAGGCCAGACATTCTTAACAAAAACGACCCAAAGGTCTTAGAAATAGTTAAAAAACATGTTAAATTTTCTAAGGATAAAAATATAAAAAGCTCGAAGATCTATAATATAATCTCGTGTGATCAGGACATTTTTTCTTTGGCCTTCCAGCAAAGAACAACACAAATCACCATTCTGTTGTAAGCTAAGAGTCCAATCCCAAGCAGACAAGTAGATGAGCCTTATTCATTTTCTATGTGTTACATAAAAGCACATATCCCAATTTTGACCAGATGTTCGGCCAGTCAGACGTTTACAGTTCTTAATCTAACATTTGCAACAATTGAACTATGATTGGTGAATTCTGAAGGCTGAAAAGTTCTGTGTTTGTTTAGAAATCGATGTTTTGTGGATTATGGACAAATTGTTAAGATAGTGTATGGATTTACAGGTTAGATCAGAGATGGGCAAACTACGGCCCGCCGGAAGGTTGTATCCGGCCGCGGATAGAATTTTAATTTGCCGGTCTGAGGCAAATTAAAAGAAATATATACTATGTATCCATCTCCTTTTCTACTTTTATTAAATATTTTTTTTCTCCTTTTTTTTTTTTTCAAAAGACTGATGATCCTTTTTTCTTCCTCTACTTTTGTTCTACAAAACATTAATCGACGGAAATAGCAAGCACAGTCAGCTTTCAATCGGTAAAGTGCTAAAAGTCGAAGTTCTTTATTAGTAATAGCTCCAGATTGGCGCCAACAAGAATTTTTTTTCTTTCTAACGGGAATCCAATATAGGGGAATTAGACCTCAGATGTGGCCGACTGTGCATTTTAAGCTCCAGCCAGGGCGTTTTCTTTTGGCGCTAGTTCTAATAATATTTGTTGTGTATGGAACGATAGCGGACATATAGCCTCCTTGTGAATAGTGGTGAAATTATTAAAAGTATAGCGTAGCTATTGCTGGTTTGGGTTATTCGTAAAATATTTCAAAAATAAAGTATATATATTATTGGTTAATAATATTTTAAATATTATGGTTATAATAAATAGTTATTAATATTATAAATATCTTTCAAATTTTAGAAAAATGTATCTTGGCCCGCCAGGCCTTTTTTTTTTTTTTTTTTTTGTTCGATTTTTGGCCCACGACCGAAAAGGTTTGCCCATCTCTGGGCTAGATGAAACTCAATACACCATTCATCAAACCACTCCTGATCTTATCATAACATGTCCACCAAATTATTCTAAATAAAATACTGACATTTAACCAAGTAAAGCTTCTTTCTCAGACATTTAAATATACATATATACCAGAAATTAATTATGTATGAATGGCTCTATAATAACTCCAAAATGCAATTCAAAGAAATTCTCTACTCAACTTAAGTCTAATTCCCATTATATCTCTCATTTACTTATAAAAGTATATGGACACACTAGAATTTAAAATTCATTGTCTTCTGCTTTTAAAATCTCTCCTATTCATTTATATAAATGTGCCAATTTATTCCTGAAAACAGGAAAAAATATACACTCCAGAGCTAAAACATTATGATCACCTGTCAATAACGAGTTGGCCCACAACACAGCTTCAATCCGACTTGGCATGGATTAATACCACCACTTAATACCAGTTAAATACCACTTCCACCTGATCACGTGCCTTCCACGTCATCCAGGCGAATTCATTGCAAAATGTAGGGGTGGTTATAATATTTTGCTCTTGAGTGTACATATAAATTTTATTTTTTGTGGTAATTTGGGGACATACTAATACCAGGAAATACCCGTGCCATACTACCGCGACTATTACAGACATTATTTTTATGCAATTTTTCAGCACAAGTTTGATCTTTGTTGTCAAAGGGATTAATAGGTAAAATTAAAGAATTACTTTCACCAAAAAATATTACAAAATTATTCCAAATAAATATAATAATGACATTTAACAAAGTAAAGCTTTTTTTCTTAGACATTTAAATCTAAATATACCCTCGAAATTAAATATGTATCAAAGGCACTATGATAATAAAAAATGTAATTCAAAGAAATTCGCTAAGTCTAATTCCCATTATATCTCTCATTTACTTATAAAAGCATATATGGACACACTAGAATTTAAAATTCATTGTCTTCTGCTTTGAAAATCCCTCCTATTCATTTATATAAATGTGCCAATTTATTCCTGAAAACAGGAAGAAAAAAAAATATATATAAATTTTATTTTTTTGTGGTAATTTGGGGACATACTAATACCAGGAAATACCCGTGGCCATACTACTGCGACTATTACATACTTGCACGCCAATCTTGATTCAGCTGGCGAAAAAGTGGGAAATTGTATCTTCTTTCCTACTTTGCTGGTTATTTTTTTATTACTTCTCTTTTTTTTTTCCTACATTCTTTGCGGTTGAAGTTATTTTAAGCCTAAGCAGTTACACCCATTTTTCACTGATGATAATTTCTCGTGCCCAACTGAGAATGTAACATGCGTCAAAGTTTCCACTAAAAAGTGGGAGTTTTTTTTTTTTTATTCTTTCCCCATATCTCTCGGCTTAATATCCTACTTTATTTTTATTCAGACACGCAAAAAAAAAAAAAAAAAAAAAAAAATAGCGGGCTCCATTTCGGGTAATTTTCTTAGAGAAAAAAGCCGTCATATTTAATTAATATTTCTTTGCTTTTTTTTTCATCTCCATTTTTTTTTTTTTTTTTTTGAGGAATTATAGTTAAAATAATGCTGTCTGCAATGAAGATTTAAAACAAAAAATATACTGAAATTTTTGTTTGGAAAAAATATTATAACGATACTATATATACTATTGTATAGTATATATATATGTATACTATATATACTATAAAGTTTGATCTTTGTATTAAATGAAAATAATAGGTAAAATTAGGTTACAATAGGTGAAAAAGGTAATTAATAGGTAACATATTGTCACAATACGTAAAAAAGGTAATTAATAGGTAAAATTAGGTTACAATAAGTAAAAATATAAATGATAGGCAAAATTAGATTACAATAGATAAAAAAAGGTAATTAATAAATAAAATAGGTAAAATCGATAAAATTAGGTTTTAGTAGAAAAAAAAAGTAATTAATATGTAAAATTAGGTTACAATAAGGTATAAAAGCTAATTAATAGGTAAAATTAGGTTACGATAGTTAAAATACTAGTGCGTACATATGTTTTATAAGTAAATGAGAAATATATTGGGCATTAGACTTAAGTGACGAATTTCTTTGAATTACATTTCTGAGTTATTATTCTGCGTTTGATACATAATTAATTACTGGGATATATCTGTATTTAAATGTCTAAGAAAATATCTTCAGTTTGCTAAATGCCAGTATTGTATTTAGAATAGTTTTGATGGATTTTGGATTGATCGATGATATATTGAATTTTAGCTAGGCTGAAAATCCATACATTATCACAAACATTCATATACATGTATACAACAGGAAGATCCGGCCACGCGTTGCTGTGGCTTTCTTGCATTTAGTTCAATTATTAGATACTATAACTGGTATTGTTAAGAAAATGATTGGTAAAGAATGATGAAAAGTTCAAATTAAGCTTCAACGAATAGAAAATGTTTAATTTGTATTCATTTAATGAATGAGGTAGATAATGTTGATTTTTAACACTGTTTTATAATTATTTTACGTAATATAATTTTTAATAATCATTACTTTCATTTATCTAAGGACAAAAGTGATGAACACTATTACTTGTTAATCTGTCTTTCGTCAAAATAAATAAATTCGTTAAATAATTTAATAAGTTGGTTATGCTTTTTAAAAGATTTTCCAACAATTCTACAATAGCTCTTTGTACTTGCTTGTTCGATAAAATTATACTGACATCGAGTTGTCACACGTTCTTCAGAACTGTCCATAAAATAAATTTGAAGAAATTTTGGCTCTTCGTTAGGTATTGGCATCAACGACCCGATCTTATGGTACACCAGACCCTGTATTTTGAATGTACTTTCAAAATTACGTCCATCGGATGAGGAATCGCAAATTTTAGTTGCGCCAAATGACGTCAATGGCGCCAAATGACGAAATATGAAAATCGTCGATTTCGCATTTAAATAAAAAAAAATCTGTATAAAAGCTATCCTATCACTCTAGTTGGAACAAAACACACATATAAGAAAAAAAAAGTTAAAATCGGATTGTTAGTTTCAGAGTTCATCCCGAACAAACATCGTGACACGGGAATTATATATAATAGGTATATGTATGTGCATTGTTGATATATATGTCAGTATGGTATAATCAATATATGTATGTGGTTAGAAAATACAATTGTGTGTCCATTTATTTACATTTACTTATAAGTAAATGTAAATATAATGGGCATTATATTTAAGTTAAGTAGAAAATTTCTTTGAATTGCATTTTGGAGTTATTATAGTATCTTTGATAGCATAATTAATTACAGATATATATATATTTTAAGGTCTAAGAAAAATGCTTTACTTCGTTAAATGTCAGTATTTAATTTTAAAAATTTTGGTGGATTTTAATTGATGGACTGTGTATTGAATTACAGTTAGCTGAAAATTCCATACATTACTATATTCGGTTCATAATCCACGACACATAAATTTCATACTAAATAAACGATTAACAATAAATAATTAATTTAACAAATAATTTTCTCGTAAATCTTTTCACTTCAATTTTCTTTAAATAAAATTTATAAATGGAATACCAGTGGCAGCATCAGTTGAATAAAAATTCTTTTCTTTATATTAAATTTTACAAAAATAAGATTTTCATTATTTTTTTTTATCATTTATTCTAATATAATAAACAAATCAACCCCTTTAAAATTTTATTAAATTCTGTTATCAGCTATTTATGAATGTTTAATTTCACTGGATATCAAAGCATTCATATACATCTAAATATAGTTTAATTTGAAACCTTTAATGTGTAACCTTTTAATAAGATTAAAACACATGTTCGTTTCAAAATACAGTACGAATATGGCGTAAATATATTTAACTAAATTCAAAACATTAGCTTAGTAAAAGCTTTTACCGGTTTTCTCTATTTAATGGTTCTATTAAAATATGCATAACATAATTTAGTAAATTGCTGAATATATGTTCTAATTGTTATTATTCAATTTATATTTTATTTCATAACTGATTTTTTCATTATTAAATTTATACGATATTTTTTATGGATTTTTAAAAACCAATTCAACACATAATATTTATCCATCTTTAACTGCTAGACCAAATTTTGAAACTCAATTATAATTATGCTTTGGCGCTCCGAGTCAAAGGTTCGGGTTCGAGTCCCGTGGTGCATGGGTGATTGTAGTGTTCAGAATCCCCTTTAAACCCTAGGTCCTGGTGTAATATGACTGTAGTGGCTGGGCGTAGAGCTGACAAAACAACTCCGTAAAATGAAAACATTTCATGTAGGTAGACGGCCTTGGCCCACCATGGGGCTGTTGAGCTAATGAAGAAGAAGAAAAGAAGTAAATTGGAATAAAAAACTAGAATAAAAAAATTAGTTTCATTACATTTTTGAATTGTAATCATATCAATTGGACCTGATGGCCAATTGGCTGGCTCTCTGGCCTTTGGTGCCACAGGCTTCAACTACGAATCTTGGCGGTGGCATGGATATTTGTTAGTTGTTCCAAATCCACGTTAAACTGTAGTTGGTCAATTAACTAAACCAGTCCAAAGTCCACGTTAAACTAAATCTGTCTAATTATCCCAAACTGTGAATTTAAAGACTGTAGAGCGACAAACTATACCAAACCAAACCTGTAGACAGACGGCCTTGGCCAACCATGGTGCCGTTGCGCCAATGAAAAAGAAAAATAAGTATTATGATGATAATTTTTTGTTAAAATGTATATTGTGATTTTATTTAAAGATTTTTTTTTTTTTTTTCCAGTACAGAAACATTTCATAAAAATAATGAAACTTGCCTATTAATCTATTTTCCTATTAGAGATATTTTTATCTATATTTCTTGCATTAACCAATACTTTTCAATTAATAAAAATAATATTTATATAAAAAAAATATTTATAATAATATCCTAATTTTTATAGTAAAAACTTTTCTACTTATGATTCAGCTCTAATATTTGGCAAATTTCCATTTAAATAATATTAATAGCATACTCATATTTCTTATTACCACTTTTGAGAGTTGTTTTTGTACAAAAACACATTTTAATAGTAATTGTAAATAAAATATCACTTGCTTTATTGAAAGTATAATGACTTGAGAATACAAATGATTATGCAGTAACAAAAGAATATTTATTTAATTTGCCTGGAATACCTTTATTTTTAATACCTGAAATTCAAGACTTGATTAATAGAAGCTAAGATTCATAAACATTTTTAAAGAAAATGTATTTCCAAATAACTTTTGTAAAAGAAGAACGAAAGAATATGTGATGTAGAATATTTAATTTGATAATGTTATTTCAAAGGCAAAATTTATTGTAGAATAATTTAAATTTCCTTTCTATTGTTAATGAATAAAAACGTGAATTCTTCTACCAATTTTTCTTCTTTGAATTTCTGTATTTTGTTTTTGAACTCCATCAGATAAAGTGGAGATATTTTATAAATAAATTATTTTTATTTGTTTTATTGATATTTGTATTTTGAAATAAAATATGAAATGTCAGGATAAATGTATAATTTAAAATGTAAAATAAGTGTTTGTAATACAATTATAATTGTGTGTGGTATGCAGGTTGGGCAACTATATTGTTACTAGGTATGGTTGGGTAGAGATACTAGAGGCGCAGTTTTAAGAACACACAGTTTTATTTAAGCACACATAAACACCACATACATACAATTAGAGACATAAATATTTAACACATTTAAAGACAGATAATAATAGATTGTTGGAACAACTCCATTTCTAAACCCAAAACACGATACTCGGATATGCGTAGGGTGAGCGAATGACACTTCCTCTTCGGGTGAGAGTCTGTAGGCCAAAAAATGTGATGGGATGCGCTAAATACATTCATGTCCATAAATTAAGGATAATTCAGAATCACACAGAAATTGAACTCTAAAATAAAATTTTCACCTGTAAAATTATCACACACATCTTGAAGAAGAATATGCAAATTACAGGAAACCACCAGATGGCACGGATAGTACGTCACAATGACGAGAGTGTAAGAGAGGGGTATATAAGGAATGATGGCACAAAGAAGTAAAATTGTTCACAAGCGCTTTAAAAGCCTTTCAGTGCAATAACCGCAAAGTTATGGCACAAAGGAAGCATTTGGATGATTTTTACGTGGTAGAATTATCAGACGACTGGAATGTGGACGTACCAGCTGGAAGTATCCGAGGAACTTGGAATCGCCCAGCGTGTCATCTCCAGGCTTTGGCAACCATTCCAAGATGATGGTAATGTGAGTAGATATTAAAACGCAGGTCGCCCCGAGTTACAACGCCGAATGAGGACCTGTATTTAGCAGTAACTGCCAAAAGAAACAGACGGAGCACAGCATCAGACTTGTCTCGTCAGCTCTCTTCAGCTACCGGTACGACAGTTTCAAGGCAGACCGTGTACAGACGCTTAGGGCACATTGGTCTATATGCTCGTAGGCCTGTCAGATTGTTCCACTTACCGCAACTCACAGTCGCCTGCGATTAACCTGGAGTAGAGAGCATGCATTGTGGGCACCGCAACAGTCGTCTGGTGTGATGTTTTCCGACGAGTCCAGGTTTAGTTTGCAGGCTGATTCTCCCCGGAATTTCATATGGAGAGCGCCAGGTACCCGTTACCACCAAGAGAACACCATTGAACGACACCGTTACGGTGGTGCAGGATGGCTCGTATGGGGAGGAATTATTCTTGGTTCCAGAACTGACCTGCATGCTCAGAGTGTAACGATGACAGGCCACATCTATCGGGATGTCAGTCTGGAACAACATGTACGTTTGTTTCGGGGCGCCATGGGTGCTGAATTTCTGTTTATGGATGACAACGCCCGTCCTCACAGTGCAAACATTGTAGACGAATGCCTTCAATTGGAGGATATCACCCGTATGGATTGGCCAGCATACTCACCGGACTTGAATCTAATAGAGCATGTGTGGGATATGCTTGGTCGACGAATTGCAGCCCGTTAACCCGCTCCCACCTTTCAACCGGAACATCGGAAGGCATTGCTTGATGAGTGGTGTAATATTCCCCAAGATCAGATTGATAATTTGATACTCAGCATGCCTAGGCGTTGTAAGGCCTGTATTGCATCGTCCGGGAGACATACTCCATATTAACCATCATACTAACCATGTTATACTGTTTTTTGAAAATAGGTTCTTTTTGAAATTTGCTCCCGGGAGTAAAAATCGCAATTTTTATTAATTATGTCAAACATATAGCATCTTTTTTGCACTTTACCTTTTGTTTAATAAATAGACTTTACAAATAAGTCAAATTTGTTTTGCTTCTGTCTCCTTCTTTGCCTGAACTTCATTATCCTTAATTTATGGGCATGAGTGTAAATACTTTTCACGTATCGTACAAGAGAACTCAGGTTATAATTAGCTTCTGTCTTCCATTGTTATAAATGCTATTAGAAAATATAAAGCTTTTAAGGCAATCTTGGTATTGTGCGTAAGCTTTCCATATTGATATACATGTCGCATGCTGGTAATTTATCTTATTTGGTAGTATTTTCTCCCACGCAAAAGTCTAAAACACAAAGTCTATCTTTGTTGAAAAAAAGAAATATATAAACTAGAAAAGGTAGGGCGAGAGTCCAATGTTATTCGATTAACATACAATAATTTTCTAATAAAATAATGTATTGAAAAAATGGGGGCTTTTTTTTTTAACGAATACATATTTCCATTCAGATTTTATTAATTGAATGGAATTAATTATCCAGTTTTAATATTTATTTATTATTATAATTTTATTTTTTGCTTAAAATACTTCATTTAAAAGGTTTCCTTTGTTAGTTGTTCTTTATTCCATTAGCCTTTCTAAAATATTTCATTATTCATATCAATTGTGTGCATATTTAATGATCTATTTGTTGTAAATCTATTATCCTATAAAGAGATAGATTTATTTGAAAAGACTTTTAAAAGCTTTTCTCACTTCATTAATGTTAATCCCTCGTAAATTTCTTTCTAATTTATATTTGACGATTATCATAATTCACAGTGTTGTTCTTCATTCTATAACACCTACATAAATGCATTAGTTATCTTTTTTCATTCCATACCACCTACATAAATATCTGGCCTCTTAACTACTCACTGATTAAAATCTGATATTAATTATTAATATTATTATTAAAACCTAAATAAAATTTAATATTAATTATTATTATTATTACAGATTACCTGAACTTTTCATAACAAAGTGTATGAAAAATAAATAGTAGTTACAATTATAGTTAAAATTAGTTTCCGAATGCAAAATCATAGCTTACATTTAAATCTGATTGGGGCCTGAATGGTCGAGTGGCTAGCGCTCTCGCGGTCGTAACATACGTTTCGAATTCAAGTCCCGGATGTGCGATGAATGTTTGTAGCTATTCGGAATCCACTTTAAATCGTAGATCTCGCTCTAATAGGATCGTAAAGCGTTGTCGAGGGTACTGTTATTCGCGTCCGTAGCCTATCTTTCAAGCTACATGCCCTCTAGGTAGTGCTAAATGAGTAACGTCGGTGCAGTCCTTGCTTATGGCATAAAGGTTAACTGTCTCTGTATTGCCAGCTGCATTAGAACAACAACAATCATTTTCTAATGAAATAATTTATTAAGAAAATAGGGCTTTTTAACGAATACATTTTTACGTTTAGATTTTATTAATTGAAAGGAATTGTTATTTTTTTTTTCTTTATTTGTTATTTATTAATTATTATAATTTTATTTTTTGCTGAAAATACTGCATTTAAAAGAATGTTTCATTTGTTAGTTGTTCTCAGTTTCTTTATTCCCTTAACCTTTTGAAAAAAAAAATATTTCATTATTCATATTAATTGTGTGTATTTTTAATGATCTATTTGCTTTAAATCTATTATCTTATAAGCTAGAGCTAGACCTATTTGAAAAGAATTTTAAAAGCTTTTCGCATTTTTATTAATGTTAATCCCTCGTAAATTTATTTCTAATTTATATTTGACGATTATCATAATTTACAGTGTTGTTTTTCATTCTATCCCACCTACATAAATGTATTAGTTATCTTTTTCATTCTATACCACCTACATAAATGCATTAGTTGTCTTCTTCCTTTTATTCCACCTACATAAATATCCGCCCTCTTAACTATTCGCTCATTAAAATCTAATATTAATTATTGTTATGATTTTATTATTAAGAAGATTATTATTAAAGATTACCAGAACTTTTCGTAATAATGTGTATGAATAAAAAAAATATTATAATTATAATTAAAATTAGTTTCAAAATGCAAAATCTCAGCTTTTGTATTTTGAAATGTGCTTAGTTGTCAAAAATTAGTCATTTTATTTTCCATGTTATAAAATCCTCTGTATTTAAAAATGTATATGGTCATAAATTTATATTATAAAAGGGGAATGGGTACATCTTTGAGTTTGGATGCCGAAGGCTTGACCTTTACCTACCTGACATGAACCGGTTTGACAGTATTGTGATACACGCCCACGAAAACAAGGCTCGAACACCCTGCAACAGCAGTGCCGCTCTTGAACCACATAGTAACAGGTGGGCTGAACATTTCGTAGGCTGACACATAGATGGCGCTACTAGTATTAAATCCATATGAATTTTAGTCATCAGTAACTTCAAAAGACACGTGTATAAATTTGACAGCTGTTGCACTATTAGTATGTGAGTTACAGCATTTTTAGTGAAGTTATAGCATTTTTAGTGTTCATCACGTGCAGTCCACTCGGCTGACTGTCGACTGGACTCCGATGTGAAAATGATGGAGCATTGTTTCATCCATTGTCACATATCGACGCAAAAATTCGGGTTTATTACAATTGAACAGCTCAAACACTGCTTACACCACTGCCAAACACTCAATTCATTGTTGTTTTTGGTCGATTGTGAGCTCGCGCGGCACCCACTTTGAACAGAGCTTTCGCATATCCAAATATTCATTCACGATATGTCCAACACGTTCCTTTGATATCTTTAGGGTCTCAGCGATCTCAAAAAAAGTCCGATTAATGTTTATCAAGTCAAGCCTTGGCTTCAATAGTATTTTTTTCGCCAAAAAAAGCAATGCTTTATTAACACACAAAATTCCTTTTTATCCAATTTTTTCAAACAAACAAAAGTGGCTTCACTAAAAATGCTATAACTCACATACTAATAGTGCAACAGCTGTCAAATTTATACAAGTGTCTTTTGAAGGTTAGGGCTAATTAAAAATCAATGTGGATTTAATACTAGTAGCGCAATCTATGTGTCAGCCTACGAATTTGTCAGCCCACCTGTTACATGTTTATATACTCATCTTTCAAATCTCAATAGACATCACGATACTGAATCGCTCAAGAATGAAAGAGGAGGTAGCGGAACCATAATCCGAGCTTTTGAACACTCGTTTCTAGGCGTGGGACAAGGACGCTGTTCCGCATATGCCCCCCCCCCTTTTTTTTGAGTTTATGAATTAAGGAGCGCTTGGTTGAAAACTGAACATGTGTTTATGAATTGTAAATACTTTATAATAAATAAATATAATAAATCCAAATGCCGGACAATCTATCATGATCGAGAATGAGGGAAGTACTGTATGATTTACTAGATACTATCCTTGAAAGTGTTTGTTGGTAACACTCAATTTAATGCATAAACCGCAACATTCAAACCCTCTTTGGTGCATTGTACAATACTGGCCATTTTGTTCTCGTCTGTAATACTGGCCATCTTCATCTAGTTTGCAATACAGACATGTTTACCTCGCCTCCAGTAATTGTCCTTTTGATCTCTTCTGTAATATTTGCCATCTTGATCTAATCTGCAATACTAGCCTTCTTGGTCTAGTCTACAATACTGGAAAGACTTTATCTCGTTTTAGTCATGGTGTTCTTGTTCCCAATACTGGATACTAAGATCCAAGACTAAGATGCCCAGTTTTGAAAAACAAAGATAATATAAAGTACAAAAAAAAAAAAAATGAATTAAATAATGTTTACACAGTTAATAAAATATTTTGCAATTACATATAAAATTTTATCCATTACATATATTTGATTTAATTAGAAAAAAAGAAGAATACAGACATAATGAATTTTTGAAAAATAAAAATTATTTTTACCTATCATGAATAATTACTATATAAAACCATTGAAGTGTTAAACAAACGTAGTCTTTCAATAAAATCTAATTTTTTTTTTCTTTTTGCAGGGTGCAATGGTTAATATGTGGAGGGTTAGTGGTTAGTGTGGTGATGGTTCGGAACCCACTTTAAGTCCCCATTTCATATGAACGTAGAGAGCCGCAGAGCCCAATCAGACTTCCTCTCACTCACATCATTCCCAAACTGTAAAGGGGCAATTCAGCTACAGGCTCTGGGCTGATGTGTTGTGGCGTAGTAGTAGTAGCAGTAGTCATATTAGACTGAGACATACGGTTTAAAGTGTATTCCAAACCACTCAACCAAGACTTACTTTGTTTGTCTTTTTCCTTTTTGAATTTGGAATCATACTAATCCAATTAAAGATTGTGCATTGTTCATTAGACATCTCTATAAGCAAGAGATCTTATTACCATTTCACTTACTAAAAACTGTCTTTGTAACTCAATTAATATATAATAAGGACAAAGCAGAAAATACTCCTGCAGATAGACTTAATTATTTAATTCGCCGTTTATATTAATATATTCGGCTGATTAGAAACTTAACTAACTACTCTTCATTAATAAACAATCTAATGATGCATTTCCAGAGCCCAGTGTGTCTGCAGAACTCCCTCCATATCATTAACCGGTTCCCAAACTTGGATATTAGAGGCAGGTGTCAACGTTCTTAAAATTTCACCTAATTTCATTCCCCTCAGTGCTCGAGACATTATTGGCTCCAGTCTCGACCCTCCACTGTCGCCAGGTCAGAACAATAATTGCGCCAAGTCACGCATGCACTCACTAATTGTGGGAAGGCAGCCATTTCACACTCCTATTGACTTGCTTGGCGAATTGAAAGAGCGCCTGCATGCCGCACTATTAGCCATTTTAATGCAGCGTAGCATTGATGGAGCCTGATAAATGATGGCGGACCCTTGGCAAAATTTCGTTATTGCAAATGGCCAACATTTATATACTAAATCACGTTGCTTGTCAAGAAGTGAAGGCTTGCTTTTAATGGCGCATGAATTATACAGGATTTTTGCTGAGCTTCGTTAGTTCCCGCCCCTACCCCCTGAATAGATCATTCTATGTTTAGGAAGGTGCGAATGGAACTGCAGCATTTGGACTCGGGTCTGTGGGGGGTATGAATAATGAATTTAATTTATGCAGAGTAGAACTGGTTTCGTTTGTGATTTTGTTAGCTTTAGTATTAGAGTAATGGAGTAAATCTTTTACATAGTACGGTGCCGATGCTATAAATCATTATTTAAAATACGTGTTAATACTTCATTAGCATAGCAAATCAACTATAGATAATCATATAAATTATTGCATTTAAGAAGATCTAAATAAGATTATAATTCCAACTAATTAGACTTACAAATTCTTAGTGTTCCTCAATCTTCAATTGTCATTTGAGAAAATTTTAAATAAAAATAATAATATTTTACAAACATAATTTATATTAAAATATTTTAATTACTAAAAATATAAATCATATTTTTCAATGCAGAAAAAATTACAATATGATGATAAATTTGAATGATTTTTATAATGTACCAGATTAGTTTGTCGCTCTACTGTCATTGTGTTCACATTTTGAACTAATTAGACTGGGATTTATAGTTTAAAGTGGTTTCCGAAACACTAACAAACATCTATGACACCGCCAGGACTTACTGCGTCTAACCTAGTAAAAATATAGCATAGTTCTTTACAGTAATGGACTAGGTTAGGCCATTTGGTTTTGGTTTTCAATTAGAAACCATACTAATCCAATTAATAACAGTGAGACAGCTCTATAAGCAAGAGATCTGATTACCCTTACACTTAATAAAAACTGTCTTTGCAACTCAATTAATGTATAATGAGACCAAAGCAGAAACTACTCCTGCAGATATCCTACCATATTTAATTCTCCATTTATTATTAAATATATTCGGCTGATTAGAAACTTAACTAACTGCTCTTCATTAATAAACCATCTAATGATACATTTCCAGAGCCCAGTGTGTCTGCAGAACTCCTCCATATCATTAACCGATTCCCAAACTTGCATATTAGAGGCAGGTGTCAATGTTTTCTGAAATTTCACCTCATTTATTCCCCTCAGTGCTCGAGACATTATTGGCTCCAGTCTTGACCCTTCACTGTCGCCAGGTCAGAGCAATAATCGCGCCTAGTCACGCATGCACTCTCTAATTGTGGAAGGCAGCCAATTTCACACTCCTATTGACTTGCTTTGGCAGGGTGAAAGAGCGCCTGCATGCCGCACTATTAGCCATTTTAATGCAGCGTAGCATTGATGGAGCCTGATAAATGATGGCGGACCCTTGGCAAAATTTCGTTATTGCAAATGGCCAACATTTATATACTAAATCACGTTGCTTGTCAAGAAGTGAAGGCTTGCTTTTAATGGCGCATGAATTATACAGGATTTTTGCTGAGGTTCGTTAGTCCCCCTACCCTGAATGGACCATTCCTATGTTTAGGACGGTGCACGAATGGAACTGCAGCATTTGGACTCGGGTCTGTGGGGTTGGTATGAATAATGAATTTAATTTATGCAGAGTAGAATTGGTTTCGCTTGTGACTTTATCATTAGGGTAATGGAATAAATCGTTTACTACATAGTAAGATGCTGTTGTTGTACATCATTATTTAAAATGCATGTTAATTCTTCATTAACATTGCAAAACAATTATAGGTAATAATATATACTACTTCATTTAAATAATTTAAAATAATATCATAATTCCAGCTAATTAGTAAATTCATATTAATTCTTAAATAACATAGTAAAATACATGTTAGTTCTTCATTAACGTTACAAATCATATACAGATAATAATATAAAATATTGTATATAAAATTTTTAAAAATAATATCTCATTTCCAGCAAATTAGTAATTACATATATTTTCTTAAATAACATAGTGAAATACATGTTAAATCTTCATTAACATTGCAAATCAATTATGGGTAATAATATAAAATGTTTAATTTAAAAACTTTTTAAATAAAGCATAATTGCAGGTAATTTAGCATACAGAATTCTTATTGTACAGCAAACTTTTTATATTCAGTTTGGAAGATTTAAAATAAACATTTTTTTTTTTACCAATTATCATTTATATTAAAAAATAATTACTAAAATTATAAATCATAATTTTTATCGCAGAAAAATTACAACTTAAAGAAAAAATATTCGTTCGGGTTTGTAATTTATCAGATTGGTTTTGTCGATCTCCGGTCATTTTGGGCACACTTTCGCCTGATTAGATCCGGCCCTACAGTTTAAAGTGGATTCTGAAACACTAACAAACATCCATGGCACTGCCAGAACTTAATACGTCTAACCCTAGTAAAAATATTATGTAATTCTTTACAATAATCTACTAGGTTAGGATATTTGGTTTTAGTTTGAAACCATACTAATCCAATTAAAGACCATGCGTTGTTCATTAGACAACTCTATTAGCAAGAGAAATGATTACCATTAATATGCCTTAATAAAAACTGTCTTGGGAACTCAATTAATGCATAATGAAGACGAAGCAGAAACTACTCCTGCAGATACACTTCCATATTTATTTCGCCATTTATTATTAACATATTCGGCTGATTAGAAACATAACTAACTATTCTTCATTAATAAACCATCTAATGATACGTTTCTAGAGCCCAGTGTGTCTGCAGAACTCCCTCCATATCATAAACCGATTTCCAAACTTGCCTATTAAAGGCAGGTGTCAATGTTTCCTAAAATTTCACTAATTTCATTCCCCTCAGTGCTCGAGACATTATTGGCTCTAGTCTTGACCCTTCACTGTCGCCAGGTCGGAACAATAATTGCGCCAAGTCACGCATGCACTCACTAATTGTGGAAGGCAGCCAATTTCACACTCTATTGACTTGCTTGGCGAGGTGAAAGAGCGCCTGCATGCCTCACTATTAGCCATTTTAATGCAGCGTAGTATTGATGGAGCCTGATAAATGATGGCGGACCCTTGGCGAAATTTCGTTATTGCAAATGGCCAACATTTATATACTAAATCACGTTGCTTGTCAAGAAGTGAAGGCTTGCTTTTAATGGCGCATGAATTATACAGGATTTTTGTTGAGGTTCGTTGGTTCCCAGTTCCCCCTTCTGAATGGATCATTCATATGCTTAGATAGGTGCGAATGGAACTGTAGCATTTGGACTCGGGTCTGTTGGGTTTCGTATGAATAATGAATTTTATTTATGCAGAGTAGAACTGGTTTCGCTTGTGACTTTTTAGCATTAGCGTTAGAGTAATGGAATAAATCGTTTACAGACAGTAGTATGATGCCGATGCCATTCTTCATTATTTAAAATGAATGTTAATTCTTCATTAACATTGCAAATCAATTATAGGTTATAATATAAATGATTGCATTTAAGAAAATTGAATAATGTCATAATTTCAGCTGATTAGTAAATAAATATTAATTCTTAAATAAAATAGTAAAATACATGTTAAATCATCATTAACATTGCAAATCAATTAGATAATAATATTAAATATTGTACTTAAAAATTTTAAATAATATCATAATCCCAGCTAATCAGTAAATACATATAAATTCTTAAATAAAATTGTAAAATACTTGTTAAACATAGTAAAATACATGTTAATTCTTCATTAATATTGCAAATTAATTATAGGTAATAATATAAAATATTTCATTTAAAATCATTTAAATGATAACATAATTCGAGCTAATTAGACATACAATAGTTTCATTGTACATCAGTATTTAATATTTATTTGTTTTTGAGAAAATTTATATAAACAGTTTTTTTACTATTTATCATTTATTTTAAAAAGTAATTATTACAAATCTAAATCATATTTTTTTTTATGGCAGAAAAATTACAATATAATAAAAAAAAATCCGCATTATTTTATATTGCACTAGATTGGTTTTGTCACTCTACGGTCATTTTGGGCTCACGTTGGCCTAATTAGAACGGGACCTAAAGTTTAAAAGTGTATTCTGAACACTAACAAACATCCATAACACCACCAGGAATTACACTGTCTAAGACTAGTGAAAGTATAGTATTGCTCTTTACAATAATGGACAAGGTTAGGCTATTTGGTTTTGGTTTTGAATTTGGAACTGTACTAATCCAATTAACGACAGTGCGTTATGCAATAGACAGCTCAACAAGGAAGAGATATGATTACCATTACACTCAATAAAAACTGTCTTTGTAACTCAATTAATGTACAGTGTGAACATAGCAGATACTACTCCTCCACATAGACTTCCATATTTAATTCGCCATTAATTATTAATATAATCGGGTGATTAGAAAGTTAACTAAATATTCTTCCTTAATAAACCATCTAATGATGATGCATTTCCTGGAGCACAGTGTGTCTGCAGAACTCACTCCATATCATTAACAGATTCCCAAACTTGCATATTAGAGGCAGGTGTCAATGTTTCCTAAAATTTCACCTCATTTCATTCCCCTCAGTGCTCGAGACATTATTGGCTCCAGTCTTGACCCTCCACTGTCGCCAGGTCAGAGCAATAATTGCGCCAAGTCACGCATGCACTCACTAATTGTGGGAAGGCAGCCAATTTCACACTCCTATTGACTTGCTTGGCGAATTGAAGAAGCGCCTGCATGCCTCACTATTAACCATTTTAATGCAGCGTAGCATTGATGGAGCCTGATAAATGATGGCAGACCCTTGGCGAAATTTCGTTATTGCAAATGGCCAACATTTATATACTAAATCACGTTGCTTGTCAAGAAGTGAAGGTTTGCTTTTAATGGCGCATGAATTATACAGGATTTTTGCTGAGCTTCGTTAGTTCCCAGTTCTCTCCCTGAACGGATCATTCATATGTTTAGGTAGGTGCGAATGGAACTGCAGCATTTGGACTCGGGGTCTGTAGGGGTATGAATAATGAATTTAATTTATGCAGAGTAGAACTGGTTTTCGTTTGTGACTTGTTAGCTTTAGCATTAGAGTAATGAAATAAATCATTTACATACAGTAGTTTAATGCCGATGCTATGCATAATTATTTAAAATACATGTTAATTCTTCATTAACACTCCGAATCAATTATATGTAATAATATATATTATTGCGTTTAAAAATTTAAAATAATATCGTAATTCAGCTAATTAGTCAATAGATATTAATTCTTAAATAACCCAGTAAAATAAATCATAATATAATAATTCCAGTTAGGAATACAAAGTTTTTACAATACAGCAATGTTTTATATTCAGTTGATTTTGAGAAGTTTTAAAATGAACAATTTTTTTTTTTTTACCAGTTATCATTTATATTTAGAAAAATTAATTACTAAATATATAAATCATATTTTTTTATTGGTGAAAAAATACAATATAATAAAAAAATTTCGATTGATTTTATAATGTACCAGATTAATTTGTCGCTCTACGGTCATTTTCTGCACACAATGGCCAAATTAGAAGGGGACCTACAGTTTGAAGTGGATTTCCAACCACTAACAAACATCCATAGCACCGCAGGGACTTACTACGGCTAACCCTAGTAAAAATTTAGCATATTTCTTTACAGTAATGCACTAGGTTAGACTATTTGGTTTAGTTTTGAATTTGGAACCATGCTAATCCAATTAAAGATTTGCATTGTTCATTAGACATCTATAGAAGCAAGAGATCTGATTACCGTTACACTTAATAAATACTGTCTTTGTAACTCAATTAATGTATAATGAGACCAAAGCAGAAACTACTCCTGCATATATCCTTCCATATTTAATTCTCCATTTATTATTAATATATTCGGCTGATTAGAAACATAACTAACTATTCTTCATTAATAAACCATCCAATGATATATTTCCTAGAGCCCAGTGTGTCTGCAGAACTCACTCCATATCATTAACCGATTCCCAAACTTGCCTATTAGAGGCAGGTGTCAATGTTTCCTAAAATTTCACCTCATTTCATTCCCCTCAGTGCTCGACCCATTATTGGCTCCAGTCTTGACCCTTCACTGTCGCCAGGTCAGAGCAATAATTCCGCCAAGTCACGCATGCACTCACCAATTGTGGAAGGCAGCCAATTTCACGCTCCTATTGACTTGCTTGGCGAATTGAAAGAGCGCCTGGCATGCCTCACAATTAGCCATTTTAATGCAGCGTAGCATTGATGGAGCCTGATAAATGATGGCGGACCCTTGGCGAAATTTCGTTAATGCAAATGGACCCACATTTATATACTAAATCACGTTGCTTGTCAAGAAGTGAAGGCTTGCTTTTAATGGCGCATGAATTATACAGGATTTTTGCTGAGCTTCGTTAGTTCCCAGTTCTCTCCTGAACGGATCATTCATATGTTTAGGTAGGTGCGAATGGAACTGCAGCATTTGGACTCGGGTCTGTTGGGTTGGTAGGAATAATTAATTTAATTTATGCAGAGTGGAACTGGTTTTCGTTTGTGACTTGTTAGCCTCAGGCATTAGAATAATGGAATAAAATCGCTTACATAGTACGATGCCGATGTTATACATCATTATTTAAAATACATATTAATTCTTCATTAGCATTACAAATCAGTTATATAGTGTGTAATAATATAAAATAATGCTTTTAAAATAATATCATATTTTCATGTAATTAGTAAATGCATATATTAAATCTTAAATAACATATTAAAATATATATTAATTCTTAAATAACATTGCAAATCAATTATAAATAATAATAATATAAATTATTACATTTAAACAAATAAATAATATCTTAATTCCGGTAATTATAGATGCAAAGTTTTTATTGTACCTCAATGTTTTATATTCATTTGTTTTTGAGAAGATTTAAATAAACAATTTTTTACCAATTATCATTTATATTAAAAGTTAATTACTAAAACTTAAAATCATATTTTTAACGCAGAAATATTACTATATAATAAAAAAAAACGTTCGATTGATTTATATTGTACAAGATTGGTTTGTCGCTCTGCAGTCCTTGTGTGCACACATTGGGCTAGTAGGCCGGGACCTACAGTGTAAAGTGGATTACGAACCACTAACAAACATCCATGGCACAGCCAGGACTTACTACTACGTCTAACCCTATAAAAATATAGTACATTTCTTTACAATAATGGACTAGAATAGGCTATTTGGTTTTGATTTTGAATTTGGAACCATGCTAATCCAATTAATGACCGTGCGATGTTCACTAGACAGCCCTATAAGCAAGATATCTGATTACCATTACACTTAATAAAAACTGTCTTTGTAACTCAATTAATGTATAATGAGGACAAAGCAGAAACTACTCCAGCAGATGCACTTCAATATTTAATTCGCCATTTATTATTAATATATTTGGCTGATTAGAAACATAACTAACTATTCTTCATTAATAAACCATCTAATGATACGTTTCCTAGAGCACAGTGTGTCTGCAGAACTCCCTCCATATCATTAACCGATTCCCAAACTTGCATATTAGAGGCAGGTGTCAATGTTTTCTGAAATTTCACCTAATTTCCTTCCCTCAGTGCTCAAGAGATTATTGGCTCCAGTCTTGACCCTCAACTGTCGCCAGGTCCGAGCAATAATTGCGCAAAGTCACGCATGCACTCACTAATTGTGGAAGGCAGCCAATTTCACACTCCCTATTGACTTGCTTGGCAATTGAAAGAGCGCCTACATGCCTCACTATTAACCATTTTAATGCAGCGTAGAATTGATGGAGCTGATAAATGATGGCAGACCCTTGGCGAAATTTCGTTGTGCAAATGGCCAACATTTATACACTAAATCACGTTGCTTGTCAAGAAATGAAGGCTTGCTTTTAATGGCGCATGAATTATAGAGGATTTTTGCTGAGCTTCGTTAGTTCCCAGTACCCAGTTCCCCTCCCTGAATGGATCATTCATACGTTTATGTAGGTGCTAATGGAACTGCAGCATTTGGACTCGGGTCTGTTGGGTTCGGTATGAATAATTTAATTTATGCAGAGTAGAACTGGTTTTCGTTTGTGACTTGTTAGCTTTAGTATTAGAGCAGGGAATAAATCTTTTTACATAGTACGGTGCCGATTCTATACATCATTATTTAAAATACATGTTAATTCTTTATTAACTTTTCAATTCAATTATAGGTAATAATAATATATACTATTCATTTAAGAATTTTAAATAATATCATAATTCCAGTAATTAGGCATGCAAAAGTTTTTATTTCATGTCATTTGAGAAGATTTAAAAAAAAAAAAAATACCAATATCATTTTTATTTAAAGAATTTAAATACTAAAAATATAATTCTTAAGTTTTATAACAAAAAAGATTACCATTTAATATCAAGAATTCGTGATTGAGTTTATAACGTTCAAAAAGAAAATTATTTATATTTTCTACCGTTAAAATCTAGACCTTTGATTGAAAAGTCATTAGAAAACTAACTTGACGAGGACATGACATATTCTAAGTGACTGTCCGTAATTAATTATTTTTACTATTAAATGATAAGGAAAACTATAAAGAAAAAAAATCTCATCATCAAATATTTGTGAGTGACATTACGTCTTTATGTATCATTTTTTTCTTTAAAAAAATAAATTAAAAATTCAATTTCGATTAATCATCCTTATGATTATTAACCATCTATATTTCTTCATAGCCGAAAGATTGCTATATCATAGCAAATATTCAAGATTGAGTATATAATGAACCAGAAACAGATATGCATTTATATTTTTTTTCCTTAAAATTTAGATCTTTAACTGTTTAGTCTTTAGAAACTGGCATGTCAAATACATGACATATCCTCAGCGATCGTTCATAGTTAATAACTTTACTATTAAATAATATGAGTAATTTTAAAAAAATAAATATGCGAGATAAATATCCCCAGTTTAAAATATGCGAGAATAAGTATATCAGTAAATACGTGCTATCTGAAAATGATCTAAAATTAAACGAAGAAATCATTACGCCTTTATACATCCTTTTTCTTTAGAAAATAAATTTAAAAATTCGATTTCTGTAACATTTCAAAGCTAAAAAATCATCTCTTTTCGATTGAAATTTTAGTTCCTTAATTATTCTATTCAAATACATATCAGCCCTTATACAGCCACGATTTCAATTGACAAAAAGTTCAAAAGTTTTCAACAGTATTTATTTTGGCATTTTTTTCCTTCCCTACCATTAAATCACAGAACCTTTCAAACTTAACTCAGCAAATATTTAAGCCCTTTTGATCCCAGCCGAAAAACTACTCCACTCCTTAAAAGAAAAAAAAAACTGAAAAAGCAAACCTCGAGTGGCAACAGGATTCATTTCCATCAAAATGTTCCACGCAGTTTGGAGGAGGCAGTACATCATTAATAAGAATGGCGAAGGGATAAAAAAATGGTTTTCTCTGAAGTAAAAGGAAGAAAAAAAATAATAATAAAGAAAGAAATCACATTAATGTTGTAACGGATTTAGAGTCCTTAATTAAAATTTTAAATTAACTTCAGAGAGGAGAGATTCAATTTTTTGCTAATATTATCTTCATGTTCTCAATAGCGTAAGATTAAAAGGCTTAAGGGAAACAAGTGTTCGAAATCACACGATTTGTTATTTCGCTGACAGAAGATTGGAAGCAAGCATTCTTTTTATATATATATATTCTTGTACTCTTGTTCCAAATTTTTATATGTTTTCAAAAAAGTTCTAAAATATACATGTATTCATGTATTCTTGTTTTATATTTTCAAAGCACCTGCAACCAATTTTTCCCCTTACCATTTCCTGTAAAAATTCCCCCTCCCTCCCCGCGTTCTATTCGAAGATTCGAAGCTGTTTACATGTAAATAACATGGGCAGGTGGTACAATGAACTGTTCGAAGGGTGTGAAAAGAAAATTTCTCGTTTGGCACCGTTTCACCAACCACGGTTTGTATTGTATGGAGGTGGTAGGTTGTTTTCCATGCAGGAAATTTTTAAAGCACGATTTGTAAAACTGTGGCGAACTCCGAAAACGGTTCCTATCAACATTAAAATAGCCTGCTTCGGTTTAGGAGAGTTTATATTAGTCCAATGGATTTTGTATTCCAGAAAAAAATCCTTCGTATTCGGTGTTCGAATCAGTCCCCTCCGAATAAAGTAAACATTGCATAATATTAGGCCTTTATAAAAATACCTGCAGCTGCCTAAATTTTATCTTTCTGGCTGAGGTCAGCCTAAATCTTCATAAGCAAGTTAAACTGAGTATTATAAATTAATCAGTCATATATTTTTAAGGAGAGAAAGGTATTAAAGGTCACCCTGAAAAATTCGCTTGAAATTATAATTAAATTAAGGACTATCACCGAAATATTAAATGTAATATGTTCTTTAACAAGTGCATAATAACAATCTATCACTGAAATTTAACAGCAGATAAACAGTGCCATGGATATTTATACTACATGCAATTAGTGTCTTGTTATAATGAGAACAACCTGTCCATGCGGGAAGTTTTAAAGCACGATATATAAAACTGTGGCAAACTCCGACAACAGTTCCTATCAACATTAAAATAGCCTGCTTTGGCTTAGGGAGAGTTTATATATAACCCAATTATTTTGTATTCCAGAAAAAATCATTCGTATTCGGTGTTCGAATCAGTCCCCTTCGAATAAAGTAAACATTGCATAATATTATGCCTTCATAAAAATATCTGCAGATACCTGGTTTTTATCTATCTGGGTTTCTGGGTGAGGTCAGCCTAAATCCACATATGCAAGTTAAACTGAGTATTATAAATTAGTAAGACAGAAAGTTTTTAAGAGAAAGAAAGGTTTCAAAACTCACCCTGAAGTAATTCACTTGAAAATATAATTAAACTATTGACTATCACTGAAATTATAAATGTAATATATTCTTTAACAAATGCATAATAATAATCTATCACTCAAATCTGACAGCAGATAAGCACTGCCGTGGATATTTATACTACTTGCAATTAGTGCCTTGCTATAATGAGAACAACCTGTCCATCGGAAAATATTTTAAAGCACGATATGTAGAACTGTGGCAAACTCCGACAACAGTTCCTATCAACATTAAAATAGCCTGCTTTGGTTTAGAGAGTTTATATTAAGCCCAATGGTTTTTTGTATACCAGAAAAAATCTTTCTTATTCGGAGTTCGAATCAGTCCCTTTCAAATAAAGTAAACATTGCATAATATTAGACTTTTATAAAAATGCCTGCAGCTGCCTACATTAGCTAATTTGATTTCGATTTTGATTTGCTAGATAAATTTGTAAGAAAGAGAGTTTTAGGGGGAAGAAACGTTTTAAAAGTCACCCTGAAGTAATTGGTAATCTTTAACAAGTGCATAATAAATTCTGTTACTCAAATTTGTCAGTAGATAAGCAGTGTCGTGTATATTTATACTGCATTCAGTGTAAATAAATTATGAGAATTAACTGAATCATTCAGTTACTGAATCATTCAGTTTAGTTACTGAATGATTCAGTATAACTAAATCATTTCAATGCCTTAAAATATTTTCTATAACTTTTTCACCACTGGGAAAAAAATTTGGTTCATTTATTAGAGTATCCATCGCTTTTATCTCCATAATTATTTTTCAGATGCTAATAAAATTTAACCTGGTACATTATATATAAATTATTAAACATCGTTAAATTTTCTTTTGCATTAAAATTGCTGAGCAACAAATAGCTTCCACAGCAAGTCATACACATTATGCATCGAACCAGAAAAATTAGGTACAAAACTCATTCACTCAAGTAGGGAAGATTTAAACAGCACTCAACCTCAGGTACACTTAGTCATTTATGAATGGCACTTAAACTCCTCACCGTCCCATCTGGAGGCAAACAAATCTTCATTGAGCCTCATTTGTTTCCATTAGGGCCTTTTCTTCCGGGCCTATATATGCTCCTATTCTCCCCTTAAAATAAATCCCCACACGTTCAAACACTTTTAGAAGAGCTAAATTATCAAAAAGCGAGCAGCAAAATGGTAGTCATTCAGACTTTTAATACACCGATGTTAGGCATCACCGGTGGCGGTAACTGGAGGAAGAAAGGGGCTTGAATTATGGATAAAGAGATTTTTTCCCTCTTTTGTATCTCTCCTTAGCGGAAAGAGCTCGAAATTTTGGCATACTGCGTGCAATAATGGTGGTTCCTTGGCGACGGCAGGTGGCGGGGAGCGGCTATTAGTCGCCAACAGACATCGCTTCTTTTGCAGTTTTGCTGGGTTTTTATCTCTTGTAGCGATGAAAAAGCGGTTGGGGAGATGAAAATATCTTTAGATACCTTCTTCCCTTTTTATATTGATGCGTGTGTCCACAGGTGCTTTCACCGTTGGGAGGTTATTGATTGCAGTGGAACTGTCATGGTATTTGGCGCTGAAACGTTTCACGTAGAGATAGCATACAAAAAGAAAGTATATTGATAGAAAGAGTACATTAGATGGAAAAAATAAAACTTGCCCAACTTGGGAAGAGTTAGAAGCAATTTGTCGCATATTTGATACCCGCTAAATTCACTTTTGATGTATGACTTGTATCATGTAATGATATTGGTCACATAAAATAGAATGGTTTAAGGATGCTATATGCTTTTTGATAAAGTAGTAAAAACAGTATTTAATGTATACATAAATGATTTAAGAATTCTATCTGCTTTTAAGTCGTAAAACCTGTATTTAATCTATACATAAAAGCTAATGTGCGTGCTAATTTAAAAAAAAGCTATTGTTAATTTAGAAATTTATTTATTTACTTTTTGATGAAGTCAAAGCAGTATTTAATCTATACACAAATGCTAATTTGAAAAAAAAGTAGTTGCTAATTTAAAATCGTTTAAAGATACTATAAGCTTTTTGATTAAGTCGTAAAAGCAGTATTTAATCTATACCTAAATGTTAATGTGAATTGAATAGTACATAAAAAGGGCATTTTATTTTATTGAAAATTTTGTTTTGAATACAGACAATAATTTATTTATAAAACTGAAAATATATACTTGACATATATATCATATCTTGACATCAGGCATGGAAACCGAGATGAATTGAACTGAAATCATGCAATTCTAAGAACAAAGTGAAAACTTATGCACTTATAGTGGTAGTTAATAAAGAAAGAAATCTCTAAAAGTCTTATAACTCTCTGAATTTTTCCAAAATTGAATAAATAAAAAAAAAAATAACCTAAAAAAATTTTATTCTGCAATTTTATTTTATGATTAAAATTTCTCTTTGCTGCAATTAAAATTTCTCCTTTGGATAGAAAAAGTTGAGCTACTCTTAAATTTATTTTTTCCAAATTATATCAAACAGAATTTACCCTTTTTTGCAGCAATTCATTTCAGTGGATTAAACCACAATAAGATTAATTCTTTTTCATTCGATTACTCATTTTCTAAGCCACTTCATAAGGCTAGATTAGACATTGCGGTTTTTCCTTGTTAGTTGATTCTATTCTGGGGTTTCCTCCAGGCTTGAGTTTCAGGAAAAGGGGAAGAATTTCTTAAGAGCATGGAACATATTTATCTTGCAACACCGAGAAAAATGAAGCAATTCTAGAAATTCTATTATCTTGAACCTTGCTGAAATTCTCGCAATCCCTAAATAGTGAAGGCAAGTCATGACGACACACTCATTAAAATAATCAATATCTGTATTCTTAGAATTTTTGTAAAAGCAATGATGTATAAAACTTTCTTTGCATATATCTTGCAAAAATTTAATATATTTTAAATTGTATTACTAGTTCGCTTTTTCCATGCTATCTTGTACTACACATATTTATTTAATCGTTATACACATAATAATCATTATTAGTTTTGCTTTGAATTTGCTATAAAATACGAACAATAAATATACAACCTTGAAAGTTTTTCTGTAGAGGGTCCCCTCATACATAAAAAAGTTAGGTGTTTTTTGGTTGTTGTTGCTGATTTTTTTTTAAATAAGTAGTAATTAATATTGAATAATTCCTCATAAGTAAATTTCATATTTTATATGATTATTGGGAAACTTATGGCCAGTGACTAGCGCTCTGGTACTTGCTGCCACGGGTTTCGGATTTGGGTCCTGGCAAAGACATGGATGCTTGTGTATTTTTAATTCACTTTAAACCATAGACCCCGGTCTAATATGATCGTAGAGCGTAGGACTGACAACCTAATCAGTAGAATATAAACATCTCCTGTTTCAAAATCTACCAGTAAGCAGACGGCCATGAACCACAATGTGACAGTTGCACCACTGATGATGATGATGATGATGATGATATTATTGAATACAACATATTTTTCTACTACGTATTTGAGTTGTTTGAAATAGTATAGTCTTGCAGTTGAAAGATTCATCTCGTAGCGTTTTGGTACGTAACTAAATATGACACAAATATAGTTAACATATAATATGCTACATTGCAAAATAAAAGTAAACAATCTCCTGCTCAATTAATGACAATTTCATAAGGGCACCAATGTCACATTCTATTATAGTTTTAAATATTTTCTCATTTTTACCATTTTCGCAATTTGGGTACTTTACTTAAAAGTAACACAAACCAAGAGGAATCATATTAACTAGCATGAAAAAAAAAATTACCAAACTTTCTGTCGTGCAAAGATCGTGTAGTTTAACACCTGAACTTTCTCCGGAAAAATGTCCAGTAGCTCTTCAGAGTGTTACTTTTACACATGAAAGCGTGCAGGAAATCGAGAAGAGGTTTTTAAGGCTGTTTCACACATGCCGTAACATGCTTTCACGATCCGTCCGATGCATTTAAAGTACCATAAAAACGGTTTTTAAAGGTGGAAAAAGGCCGCTCTAGTAAAAACGGAGATAATTTCATTGTATTTTTCTTGGCAAACCTCAGTTTGGTTTTTCGGTCGTGGGTCACCTCAAAAATAAAAAATAAAAGTTAAGTGTTTTTTGGTTGTTGTTGCTGTTCTTTTTGATGAAAATATGTTTTGGTAAAGAGGTTTGGTCAATTACTGAAGTAGTAAACAAACCGGAGTTTTATTGGAGATTATTTTTGTATAAATAAAACTATTTGAGCAAAGTCACATTTTAAAAAACTATGATATGGCACATTGTTAAATAATATGATATGGTACAGTGTTAAATAATTGTAAGAATGACTAGTTACATTATTTGTGAAGTTAAAATTATTTAATTAAAATTTGTGTTTTTGTTTGTTTAATCATATATTTAATTATATAATTAAGTGGAAATGAAATTTTAGTCTTTCATATAAATCCCCTTTTTTAACACAATTAATATTAACTAATCAATAAATCGTAATTAGCATTAAATAATACTTCCTCGTATGCAAATTTCATATATATCATGATTGAATACTACATATTTTTTTCTATTACATATTTGAGTTGTTTGAAATAGTATATTTTTGCAGTTGAAAGATTCATATCTTCGTATTATTGTACTTAATTAAATATGCCTAAAATATTGACGGGGTGATTTAATGTGCCACATTGGAAAATAAAATGAACGATATCCTGCTCATTTAAGGACAGTTTTATAAGCGCACCAGTATAACACAATATTATAGTCTTACATCTTCTCATATATATCGCTTTTCGCAATTTGGCTACTTAAAAGTAACCCACACCAAGACAAATTATATTAACTAGCATAAAAAAAAAAAATTACAAATTTTTTCATCGTGCAAAAAGTTTTACGATCGTGTAGTTTAACACCTGAACTTTTTCCGGAAAAAGTCCTAGTAGTTCTTGAGACTGTTACTTACACATGAAAGTGTGCAGGAAATCGAGAAGAAGGTTTTTAAGGCTGTTTCACACATACCATGACATGCTTTTACGATCCGCCCAATGCATTTAAAAGTACCATAAAAGTGGTTTTTAAAGGTGGAAAAAGGCCGCTCTAATAAAAACGGAGATAACTTCATTGTTGGTTTTCTTGGCAAACCTGAATCTGGTTTTTCGGTAGAGGGTCACCTCAAACATAAAAAAAAGATAAGTGGTTTTTTGATTGTTGTTGCTGAGCTGTTTTTTTTTTTTTTATGAAAATATGTTTTGGTGAAGAGGTTTGGTCAATTACTGAAGTAGTAAACAAACCGAAGTTTTATTGAAGATTATTTTCCTCTTAATTAAACTAAAATAGTTTTAATTATATGAAAATAATCCGAAACAAAGGCATATTGTTAGATAATATGATATGGTATAATGTTAAATAATTTGATATGACACATTGATAGATAATATGATATTGCACATTGTTATTTTATGGTACATTGTCAATTAATGATATGGCACATTGTTAAATAATGATATGGCACATTGTTAAATAATTGTAAGAATAAAAGTTTTATTTGGGAAGCTATCGTAAATTAAAATTTGTGTTGTTGTTTGTTTATTTACATGTAAAAATATTTAATTAATCTGGGCTCGTATTCACTGTTATTTCAAAAAGACATTTTTGAAATGTGTTAATACTATGATATATCACAATGTCTAGATAAACTTCCTTTTAATACAGCTAATATATAACTAATAATTAAAAATAACTAACGTTTAAATAATAATAAGTAAATTTTTAATTTTATATCATTATTGTATACTATATAAGTTTTTTTATAACTGTTGTAGGTAACTCAATTTCTCTCAAATATAGTAAAGCTCTAATGTGTCATATTGTAAAATAAACCAAATAACAATCACCTGCTCAATTAATGACAAATTCATACGCGCACCAATCAACATTACTATTATAGTCATAAATCTTTTCTACTATTTACTTTTTTTCTAACTTAGGTTATTTTATGTAAATTAAGCCAAACCAAGACGAATCATATTAACTAGCATGAGAAAAAAATTACAAAATTTTCTATAGTGCCAGAGTTTTACGATCGTGTAGTTTAACACCTGAACTTTTTCCGGAAAAAGTCCTAGTAGCTCTTCAGAGTTTTACTTGCACATGAAAGCGTGCAGGAAATCGAGAAGAAGTTTTTAAGACTTTTCTACACATATCATAACACGCTTTTTACGATCCGCCCAATGCATTTAAAGTGCCATAAAAGTGGTTTTTAAAGGTGGAAAAAGGCCACTCTAATAAAAACGGAGATAATTTCATTGTTGGTTTTTCTTAGGCAAACCTCAGTCTGTCTTTAGGTAGAGGGTCACCTCAAACATAAAAAAGTTAAGTGTTTTTGGTTGTTGTTGCTGTTGCTTTTTTTTGAAAATAAGTTTTGGTGAAGATGTTTGGTCAATTACTGAAGTTGTAAACAAACTGGAGTTTTATTGAAGATAATTTTCGTAGAAATAAAACTATTTGAACAAATCACATTGTTAAGTAATATGATTTCGTACATTGGTATGATATGGCACATTGTTAAATGATTGTAAGTATTACCGGTTACACTATTTATGAAACTATCGTTAAAATAAATTTTTTTGTTTATTTATTTATGTATAAAAATATTTAATTCATTTTATTCTTTTTTCATTATTATTCTAAAAGGATATGTTAAATTTTGAAATAAATCTCCTTTCTTTTACACAGTTACTTTTCAAAATAAACTTTTTCATCTGTCACATAAATCCTCTGTTTTTCATACAATTGCTTTTTCAAAATAATCTTATTTATCTGTCTTTAAGTCATTTTCTAAAAGTTAGTATTTCAAAAGTATCTTATTAATCTTAATATAAATATTTTTTTTTTGAAATATCTAAAAGGAATTTTTAATCTATCACAAAAATCCCCTAGTTTAACACAGTTACTATTTGAAAATGATCTTATTAATTTGTAACTTATTTTTTGTTATTATTCTAGCCATTTTGCAAAATAAATTAAACAAAAATCTGCTGCTCAATTAATGACAATTTCATAAGCGCAGCAACTCAATGCATTAATATTTATACAATTACCTTGAAAGATAATACTATAGTTTTTACATCTTTTCTCATATTTAGCTTTTTTCGCATTTTGGTTACTTTAAATAAAGTAATGATAAACTAGTACGAAAAAAAAAAAATTAAAAATTTTCTATCGTGTCAGACTTTTACGATCGTGTAGTTTAACACCTGAACATTTTCGGAAAAGTCCTAGTAGCTCTTCAGAGTTTTACTTACACATGAAAGCGTGCAGGAAATCGAGAAGAGGTTTTTAAGGCTTTCTACACATACCATAACATGCTTTTTTACGATCCGCCCAATGCATTTAAAAGTGCCATAAAAGTGGTTTTTAAAGGTGGAAAAAAGGCCACTCTAATAAAAACGAAGATAATTTCATTGTTGGTTTTTCTTCGTCAAACCAGAGTCTGTTTTTGGTAGAGGGTCACCTCAAACATAAAAACAGTTGTTTTTTTTTGTTTTTTTTTTTTTTTTTTTGATGGAAATATGTTTGGGTCAATTACTGAAGTTGTAAACAAACTGGAGTTTTATTGGAGGTTATTTTCCTATCAATAAAACTATTTGAAGCTAAATTCACATTGTTAAATAATATGATATTGGTACATTGATATGTTATGGTGCATTGTTAAATAATTGTAGGAATAACAAGTTGCATTATTTATGAAACTATCTTAAACTAAAATTTGTGTTTTTGTTTTGTTTATGTACATATAAAAATATTAAATTTGTGCTCGTTTACACTTATATTTCAAAAGACCTTTTTAATCTCTTATATAAACTCTCTTTTTAACACAGTTAATATTAAGTAAAAATTGAAAATAATTAACTTAAATAATATATCCTCATAAATAAATTTCATATTTGATATCATTATTGAATGACATTTTTTCTTACTACACATTTCAGTTTTTAAAATAGTATAATTTTCAATTGAAAGATTCATCTGTAGTGTTTTTATGTATCAGTTAAATATGCTTAAAATATATTAAGATCTAATTAGCCACATTGAAAAATAAACAAAACAACAATCTCATGCTTAATTAATGATAATTTCATAAACGCACCAATGCAACATATTTATACAATTACTTTTACAGTTTTAAATCTTTTCTGATATTTACTATTTATTAATTTTTGGTTACTTTACTTAAAGTAACCCAAACCGAGACGAATCCTATTAACTAGCATAAAAAAAAAATTTCCATCGTGCAAAGAGTTTTACGATCGTGTAGTTTAACACCTGAACATTTTCCGAAAAAGTCCTAGTAGTTTTCAGAAAGTTCACATGAAAGTGTGCAGGAAATCGAGAAGAGGTTTTTAAGGCTGTTTCACACATAACGTAACATGCTTTTTACGATCCGCCCAATGCATTTAAAAGTACCATAAAAGCGGTTTTTAAAGGTGGAAGAAGGCCCCTCTAATAAAAACGGAAGATAATTCCATTGTTGGTTTTCTTGTTAAACCTGAGTCGGTTTTCGGTAGAGGGTCACCTCAAACATAAAAAAAGTTAAGTGTTTTTGGTTGTTGTTGATGTTTTTTTTTTATGAAAATAAGTTTTGGTGAAGTGGTTTGGTCAATTACTGAAGTAGTAAACAAACCGATGTTTTATTGGAGATTATTTTCGTATTAAAAACGTATTATTCGTATTATTAAACGTATTATTCGTATTGGAGATTATTTCGTACATTGTTAAATAATATGATATGGCGCATTGTTAAATTTTTGTAAGAATACCCAGTTGCATTATTTGTAAAGCTATCGTAAATTAAAATCTGTTTGCCTTTGTTTGTTTATATATAGAAATATTTAATTAATGGGGCTCGTTTTAACTGTTATTTGTAAGGTATATTTTTAATCCCTCTTATAAATCCCTTTTTCTTAAACAGGGAACATTTCAAAAGAATCTTATTAGTCTGCCATGTGAATCGTTTCTTACACAATTACTTTTTCAAAAGGATCTTATTAATCTATCGCATTATTAATGTATCTCCAATTCTTCACTATCTCAAAAGAAACCTTTTAATCTATTGCAAAAATTTCATATCTTTCCTTAATACTTCTTCGATAGAATCTTATTAATCAATCACATAAATCTCTTTCTCTTTACCATCTCAAAAGGATTTAATTTTTCACATTATTCCCCTATTTTTACACAGTCTATTTATCACATAATAATCTATCACATACTTTTTTTTTTTACACTATTGTATTCCAAAGCAAGATTTTTAATCTATCACATAAATATATTTTTACATAAATTTTTATTACATTTTTTTACGTTAAATTAGTGGATTTGATAGTACACTTAATGTTTTTAAGTTTATTTACTTTTATTTTAATTGTTGTTTTATAAATAGTCATTTTTTAATAGACCGTATAAGAACTATCGAACAACAACAACAACAAAGCAACACAAAATATATTTGGCTGTATTTTAATGTACAGTACATCAAAAATATATTATAAAAACAAACATTTTCATGACATGCATTTTACAGTTATTGGCCATTGATACGTCAATTTATTGCAGGTGCATTATTCAGGTATGCCTTAAATACGTGTGGAATTTTATACATTGCACTTAATTTCAGAAAGAATTAACTGTATTGTGGGTCACTAATAAAATGGAACACACATTTTTGCACTTCCATCGCTGAACCCCAGATAAAAAAAAAAATTAAATAAATAAAAAAAGGACATTATTACGAAAAAAAAAAAAAAAACATTATTGCTCTTACATATCACTATTGTAAAAAACACTATTGCTATTACAAATTACTTACATATACATATCACTATTATAAAAAAAAATTACTATTACTATTGCTATTACAAATCACTATTACGAAAACATTATTGCTATTTACAAACTACTATTACAAAAAAAAAACAAAAAAACATTGCTATTGAATAATCCAAAAAATGTACAAAATAAGTTAAAAAAAACGTGGATAATCCTTAATAAGATCAAATTGTTAAATATGATTTGAAAAGAATCCCTTATGAATTATTTATGTATTACAGAATATTTATTTTGAAATTATGAAATAAATAATTTGCTTGACATTTTCACTTTTAATAAAAGCAAAACATAACGAATTGAAATAAGAAAAAAACAATTTAAAACACTCAATATTAAAAGCATTAGCTATTTTATTTATTTTTTTGTTCAAATGTGAATAATCCTTAGTGAATATTATTAGGCTAATTACATGCTTTTTTCATCACTTAAAAGGCTTAGCGAATAATCCGAGCTACCATATTTATATTCCCACAAGAATTGGTTAAAAATATATCACGTGTATAATTTCTTTCCCTTCCATTGGCTAGCACAGAGATCCAATGCGAGTTGGAGATGAACTTCACGTGATTTACCGACTTTTCATTTTCCGAGGGGGTTATCTCCGGTCCTTTGGGATTCTTCCCTAAGAAATAGGGGAAAAGCCGAAGGATTGCCGGTGAAAAGAAAATTAAGGGGGAAAAATGAGGTAAAGGAAAAAAATCCGATATCGTGAATGATTTTTTTGTTCCTCTGAGATTCTACCTAAGATAAAAAAAATAAAAGTTTTTTTTTTTTTTTTGGTGCAAATCCATCTCAAAAACTATAATTCTAAGAAAGATATCGGGAAGTGATCACGACGTTTTTTCATTTTCTTTCTCGTTCTTCTTTTTTTTTTTCTCTCTCTCAGACTGAAGGTCGTTTAGGTTCCTTTACTCGTTAAACGGAGGGTAGCATGTCTCCTGGAGACTCTTGAATTTTTTAAGAATCCCTCAAATTTTTTATGGTACAACGTTTTGTCTCCTTTGCCGGTGATAATTTAATGTTATTATGGCAGTTTTACTACATATACGTTTTAATAACGATTAACTGTATTAAAGCGTGTATGTAGCGTTTATAAATCGTATATATTTATTTACATCTTGAGCAACTATATTTATATTATTTTTTCTCTATTTTAATATTGAATTGGACTAATTTCTTTTATAAATGGACGTTGTAATAAAATTGGATCTAATATTTATTTCAAAAGTATATTTTATTAAAAAGTAAATAACTGTGACTATAAAGTAAAAAATATAGCTATGAAAATAAAAAACACATTCATGAGTTAATTATGCAAATAATTTTAAACTATTACACTCTCCATTATTATAATTTTTTTACTGCTACGGACACTTAACAGAGGGGGTTTGAAAAAATTCCATATCATATCATATCGTATATATATATATGACTAGAGCCTTATACTGTGACAGCCTTTTTACCATAAGCAAATCAGATATTTCGCCTATTTTCTTTGGTGACAAAACAGAAACCTTTCCCATTCACAAAAGATAACAAAAAAAAAAAAATCATAAATTAACTTAAACTTAAGCTTAATTAAATTTAAACTTGATATTATTTAATAGAAAACATGGTACTTACGTATTAACGCCACCTTAGTTACAGATTTGGCGGTTGGCGTTCAAAAGATAACTGCATGCGCGGGCGAACAAGATTGCTCTTTATTGGCGCAACTGTAGCTAAGGTGGCGTTAATACGTAAGTACCGAAAACATTAATAAAATGATATAATACAACAATATGTAATTAATAACAAATAAATAAAATGAAAGCAATTCATACCTGAATTAAAGATTTGTCAGAAAAATTTAATTCGAAAAAAAATATCGTTATTTATGCACGTGCACAAGCGTTGTTTATTAATTCAATGTTGTCAGTTCTTAAAACATTATTTGTGCAGGTGTTGTCAGCACTTGTGTAATTTGTTAATTCAGTGTGCGTGACATACCTAATTTTAATGAAAAGATGTAGTTCTTTTCGTCTTTCATTAAAAATTAATTTTTACACAATTATGGCATGGATCTAATAGTATAAACACCACTGTATATATATATATCTTCTATTATATATAATTCCGTGTCACGATGTTTGTTCGGGATGAACTTCATAACTAACAATCCGATTTTAACTTTTTTTTATGTCTTAAATGTGTGTTTTGGTCCAACTTGAGAGATAGGATAGATTTTTTTATTCAGTGGCGCCATTAAAATTCGTCATTTGGCGATAATTGACGAATTTGGCTCCAAATTGACGATTTTCATATTTCGTCCTATCTATCTATTATATATAATTTCCGTGCCACTATGTTTGTCAGGGATGAAATCCGAAACTAACAATCCGATTTCATTTTTTTTTTTTTAAATGTGTGTTTTGTTCCACCTTGAGAGATAGGATAGTTTTTATTCAGATTTTTTTTTATTTAAATGCAAAATCGATGATTTTCATATTTCGTCATTTGGCGCTATTGACGTCATTTGGCGCAACTAAAATTTGCGATTTCTCCTCCGTTGGACGTAATTTTGAAAGTACATTCAAAATACAAGGTCAGGTGTACCATAAGATCGAGTCGTTGATGCCAATACCTAACGAAGAGCCAAAATTTCTTCAAATTTAATTTATGGGCAGTTCTGAAGAACGTGTGACAACTCGATGTCAGTATAATTTTATCGAACAAGCAGCACAAAGAGCTAATGTAGAATTGTTGGAAAATCTTTTAGAAAATCATAACCAACTTATTATATTATTTAACGAATTTATTTATTTTAACGAAAGACAGATTAACAAGAAATATTGTTCATCGCTTAGTTCTTAGATAAATGAAAGTAACGATTATTAAAAATTAAATTTGGTAAAATAATTATAAGACAGTGTTAAAAATCAACATTATCTACCTCATTCATTAAATTAATAAAAATTAAACATTTTTATTCGTTGAAGCTTAATTTGAACTTTTCATCATTCTTTACCAATCACTTCCTTAACAATACCAATTATAGTATCTAATAATTGAACGAAATACACGAAAGTTACAGCAACGCGTGGCCGGGTCTGCTAGTATTGTATATTTATATATGTTCTAACAATAGTTTCGTAAAGTATTACCAGAGGCATTTCTGAATATGTCATAAATTTTTCATCTATTTGGTGACATGCTAGCATTTTCTTTAGTATAGTAGGGGAAAGGGCGTATTATATTTGTTTCTTTAAAAAGCTTTTCATACTTGTATGACGTAAGAATTTACGTATTATATTACTATATAGATACAATATCATTCACAATACTAGAAATATTATGTTCCTGTATTATCAATAATATGCTGTATTGATAGGGATCAATCAAATGTTTAATATCAAAATTGGAAGTTATGAAACCCCGAAATTCTAAGCCAACTTAAACGATTTCTTCGCCAAGATCTCTATTTTGGCGAAATAATTGTTTCGAAATGTTAAGTTTCTATCATATTTATATAATTAGAATATTATTGAGAAAAAAATATTTTTTGTACAAATCATATTTAGTGAAACATTTAAAAATATATAATTTAAAAAAATGAAATATCAAATACATTTATTGCAATTTGGCGAAACATTTTCTTAAGCCTAACGTTCCTGTATATATTAAATTGTTGTTAGGTTAGGAAAATAATCAATTTCACAAATGACTAGTTGGAATTATATTATGTCCCATTTTTATCAATTACAGTAATGATAACGCTCAAACAAATTTTCAATCTTAGCAAAATTAGAAGTTATGAAAGCAAAAATTCCTCGCCAACATAAACAAATATTTCGCCAATATAATGAAGTTTCGGAGTTTTAAGTTTCTTTAACATTTTGAATAATCAGAATATAACCAGAGAAACAAAAGCAATTTGTGCATTTTAAATTTAGTTATTATTAATTTAAATTAAATTTAAAAACAAGTAATTAAAAGAAACGGAATATCAAAAACTGTTCCAATAATTTCAGTTTGGAGAGAAATTTTCTTAAGCATAACATTCCCTTTAATATATGGTTTTTTAAAAATTAAAATGACGTTAATGTTTAAAAATTATCAACTTCAAAAATAACTGGTGGCAACTTAATGTATATTAATGAATCACAAAATCCATGAAATATTTTTACAAGAAAATTAAAACAGCAAAATTTTTTTTTGTTGTCCTAGATTTCCACAAACTTACACAATTTAAATCATCATATCTCATGAAAGTGAAGCATAGCTACTCCAAACAAAATAAACAATAGAAGTAAAAAAAAAAAAGGGTCTAAGTAAATTTTTATCACGGTTTCTTTAAACACAAAATAAATCTTTTTCCAGACCTGTGAAATAAATTAATGTGTGACACTCAAAGCGAAAATTCAACAAAGTTCAAAAACCATTACAAAAAGCAAAAATTAAAAAAAGAATCTTTTAATTCTATAAGTGAACTTTTGGCCTGTCTACTCGTTACACTTCTTCGAGGCACAACACACACTCTGGCAAACACAAAAAAAAAAGCAGACATGAAAAGATATGAAACCGAACAAAAATCCATTAAAATGAGAATAAAATAAGGAAAATTCTGGGAGGATCTCATTGTGGAAGCTCGGAATCATTGTCACGACTGCCGCTGAAAATTAAAGCATTCTTTTGACTGGGGAGAACTTCATTAGTGGAGGGAAATCCCCACGCCGGCTGAAGTACCTCTAGTATGAAATTTTCCCTTCCATTTCTTTATTTTTTATTCTTTTCTTTAATTTTCTTTTATTTCCCTTTTTAATTCTCTTTTTTGTCTGTTTCTCACGAACACTACTTCTTTATCCCGTTCTGGGGCTCTTAATGAGCACCGATAAATAGCATCTACTATGACAGAGAAAAAGAGAGGGATATACAAAGGGAATTGTGTAGGGAAGGAAAGGGAAAAAAAGGAGAGAATTGCTCATAAAAGGAACAATGATGGGGATGGGTAAAGTAAGCGTGCAGGTGTGCTGCTAAGCTATTCAGCGGAGGGGAAAGATATGATATGCAGTTTCTGGCTGGAGCTGCATTGAAACTATTTACTAAATTCTTTGGAGCATTATCAGTTGCTTTAATTCACTGATTTTAAGTACTTGTTTTGAATATACACGATTTATTCTTTTGTTAATAATATTATTTTTTTTTAAAAAAAAAAAAAAAAAAAAAAAATAACAATATTATTAACTAATGTAATATTATTAACTAATGTATCATAATTAATGTAAAATAAAAATGCTACCTGCAGCTGCAGTGTGATAATAAATTCTATTTTACCTTAATATTGCATATATATATATATAGATAGATAGAAAATTTATAAAGATATTGGTGATTTAATAACTAATTTAATAGAAATGCCATTAAATTGTTTAAAAACCTGCGTATTTAAACTTGTACAGTTAAAATAAACTTAAATTAAACCTGTAAAAACCTATACAAAAAAAAAATATGTACTTTAATCATAACAAATTGGTAAGATCAAAATAGTTATAATTAAACTGAAATAAATAAAATCGAAGTTATTAAACTATATAACTATTATTAAAAGTTAATGTGATATATTTTTAATTAAAAAATCTTTATTCATAAGAAAGATAAATTTCAAGCAAAATTTCAGGGTTTGATCCCGTTGAAACGTAGGGTTTGGCAGGGCTCGAATAAAGGGTAGAGCCACGGGTCGTACCATACCAGACGTGTACTACTACTCAATGCAAACAAGAGGTGACCAAAGACGTGTTTTCCAATAGCACCTCATACCATCAGGCCATACACTTACCACAATTTGAATCACTATATATCTTTAAAATGAAACACATTTACTCCACATAAAATAAAAAAAAAGAATGCCTAAATAAATTTTTATCACAGTTTCTTTTTAAACACAAAATAAATCTTCCTCCGACCTGTGAAATAAATTAATGTGTGACACTCAAAGCCAAAAATTCAACAAAGTTCAAAAACCATGACAAAAAGAAATAAGAAAATCTTTTTAATTTCATAAGATAACTTTTTTTTTTTCTGTATACTCGTTACACTTCTTCGAAACACAACACACACTCACGCAAACACAAAAAAAAAAAAGGCAGAAATGAAAAGATATGAAACCTAACAAAAATCCATTAAAATAGAATAAAATGATGAAAATTCTGGGGGAGATCTCATTGTGGAAGCTCGGAATCATTGTCACGACTGCCGCTGAAAATTAAAGCATTCTTTTGACTGGGGAGAACTTCATTAGCGGAAGGAAATCCCCACGCCGATGAAGTACCTCTAGTATGAAATTTTCCCTTCCTTTTCTTTATTTTTATTCTTTTCTTTAATTTTCTTTTATTTTTCCTTTTTTCCCCCCTCTCTTATTGTCTGTTTCTCACGAACACTGCTGTTTCTTTATCCGTTCTGAGACTCTTAATGAGCACCGATAAATAGCATCAAGATGACAGGGAAAAGAGAGGGATATACAAAGTAGTGAAGAGATGGGAAAAAAGGGGGAATTGCTCATAAAAGGGAACAATGATGGTGAAGGGTAAAGTAAGCGTGCAGGTGTGCTGCCAAGCTATTCAGTGGAGGGGAAAGATATGATATGCAGTTTCTGGTTGAGCTGGAGTTGCATTGAAACTATTTACTCAATTCTTTGGAGCATTATCAGTTGCTTTAATTCACTGATTTTAAGCACTTGTTTTGAATATGCACGCCTTATTCTTTTCTTTAAAATAAATAAAAAAGTTGATGATATTAACTATTCATAATTAATGTAATTATGTAAAAATGCTGCCTGCAGCTAGAGTGGGAATATAATTTCTATGTTACTTTCCATCTGCAAATATTTACTTGATAATTTAAAAAGACATTGAGCATTTTTTTTAATTAATTTAATACAAGTATTATTAAATTATTGTTTAAAAGCCTGCATGTTTAAACTAGTACCTTATAACAAAATCTTAAATTAAACCTGTAAAATCTTACATTAAAAAAATGTGGTCCTTAATCATAACAATTTGGTAATATCAAACTGGTCTCCGGACTGAGAGTCCATGCTGCTGCAAACGTCGACGAACTTTTAGTATCCTGCTGAAATGTAGGGTTTCGCAGGACTCGAATAAAGGGTAGAGCCACGATGTGGTAACACACTAGAAATGTATCATGCACTTTTTAGAGTGCCGCCAATAAACAAGAGGAAAACCGAGACGTGTATCCAACAGCAACCCATACCATCACGTCACACACTTATTCCACAATTTGAATTGCATCTCATCAAAAGAAACACTGTTACTCTACATAAAATAAACAATAAAAGCAGAAAAAGCGCCTAAATAAATTTTTATCACAGTTTCTTTAAACACAAAATAAATCTTTCTCCGACCTGTGAAATAAATTAATGTGTGACACTCAAAGCGAAAATTCACCAAAGTTCAAAAACCATGACAAAAAAACAAAAACAAGAAAAAGAATATTTTAATTTCAAAAGAGAACTTTTTTTCCGGTCTACTCGTTACACTTCTTGCGAGGCAACACACACTCTGGCAAACACAAAGAAAAACAGAAATGAAAAGATATGAAACCGAACAAAAATCCATTAAATGAGAATAAAATAAGGAAAATTCTGCAGGAGATCTCATTGTGGAAGCTCGGAATCATTGTTACGACTGCCGCTGAAAATTAAAGCATTCTTTTGACTGGGGAGAACTTCATTAGCGGAGGGAAATCCCCACGCCGGTGAAGTACATCAAGTATGAAATTTTCACTTCTTTTTCTTTATTGTTATTCTTTTCTTTAATTTTTTCTTTATTTTTCCTTTTTTCCTCACTCTTCTTGTCTGTTTCTCACGAACACTACTTCTTTATCCCGTTCTGGGGCTCTTAATGAGCACCGATAAATAGCATCCAAGATGACAGGGAAAAAGAGAGGGATATACAAAGTAGTGCAGGGAGGAAAGGGAAAAAAGGGGAAATTGCTCATAAAAGGAACAATGATGGTGAAGGGTAAAGTAAGCGTGCAGGTGTGCTGCTGCTAAGCTATTCAGTGGTGGGGAAAGATATGATATGCGTTTCTGGTTGAGCTGGAGTTGCATTGAAACTAATTAATAAATTCTTTGGAGCATTATCACTTGCTTTAATTCACTGATTTTTAGCACTTGTTTAGAATATGCATGCCTTATTCTTTTCTTTAAAAATAAATAAAAAATGTTAACAGCATTAACTATTCATAATTAATGTAATTATGTAAATATGCTGCCTGCAGCTACAGTGTGGGAATATAAATTGTATTTTACTTTTAATCTGCAAATATATACTTGATAATTTAAAAAAGAAATTGACCATTTTTTAATTAATTTAATACAAGTGTTATTAAAGTGTTGTTTAAAAATCTGTATGTTTAAACTGTACCTTTTAAAAATCTTAAATTAAAACTGTAAAATCTTACATTAAAAATGTGTACCTTAATCATAACAATTTGGTAATATCAAACTGGTCTCCGGACTGAGAGTCCATGCTGCTGCAAAACGACGTCGAACTGTTAGTATTCTGCTGAAATGTAGGGTTTCGCTGGACTCGAATAAAGGGTAGAGCCACGATGTGGTAACACACTAGAAATGTATCATGCACTTTTCAGAGTGCCGCCATTGCAAACAAGAGGAAAACCGAGACGTGTATCCAACAGCAACCCATACCATCACCCCACACACTTATTCCACAATTTGAATTACTGCATCTCATCAAAAAGAAACACAGCTACTCTACATAAAATAAACAATAAAAGCAGAAAAAAAAGTGACTAAGTAAATTTTTTATCACGGTTTCTTTAAACACAAAATAAATCTTTTTCCGACCTGTGAAATAAATTAATGTGTGACACTCAAAGCCAAAATTCAACAAAGTTCAAAAACCATGACAAAAAAAAGAAAAAGAATATTTTAATTTCATAAGAGAACTTTTTTTTCCTGTCTACTCGTTACACTTCTTCGATGCACAACACACACTCTGTCAAACACAAAGAAAAAAGCAGAAATGAAAAGAATGAAACCGAACAAAAATCCATTAAAATAGAATAAAATGAGGAAAATTCTGGGAAGATCTCATTGTGGAAGTTCGGAATCATTGTTACGACTGCCGCTGAAAATTAAAGCATTCTTTTGACTGGGGAGAACTTCATTAGCGGAGGGAAATCCCCCACGCCGGTGAAGTACATCTCTAGTATGAAATTTTCCCTTCCTTTTTCTTTAGTTTTATTTTTTCTTTAATTTTCTTTAATTTTTCCCTTTTTTTCCCCTCTCTTGTCTGTTTCTCACGAACACTACTTCTTTATCCCGTTTTGTGGCTCTTAATGAGCACCGATAAACAGCATCCAAGATGTCAGGGAAAAAGAGAGGGATATACAAAGGGGAATTGTGCAGGGAAGGAAAGGGAAAAAAAGGAAATTGCTCATAAAAGGGAACAATGATGGAGAAGGGTAAAGTAAGCGTGCAGGTGTGCTGCTGCTAAGCTATTCAGTGGAGGGGAAAGATATGATATGCAGTTTCTGGTTGAGCTGGAGTTGCATTGAAACTATTTAATAAATTCTTTGGAGCATTATCACTTGCTTTAATTCACTGATTTTAAGCACTTGTTTAGAATATGCACGCTTTTATTCTTTTCTTTAAAATAAAATAAAAAAATAAACAATAATAACTGTTTATAATTAATGTAATTAAGTAAAAATGCTACCTGAAACAAAAGTGGGATTAAAAACTCTATTTCGTCTTCCTACTACATGTATATGTATATGTATACTTGATAATTTAAAAAGAAATTGGTCATTTTAAAACTAATCTAATACAAGTTTTATTAAAGTATTGTTCAAAAACCTGCACGTTTAAACCTGTACCTTTTGAAAAACATAAATTAAACACGCAAAAACCTATTCCAAGAAACCCTAATCATAACAATTTGATATGATCAAAATAATAATAACTATACTGAAATAAATAAAATAGAAGTTATTAAACTGTATAACTATTATTAAAAGTTAATGTCATATATATTTTTTAATTAAAAATATTTAATCATAACAAAGATAAATTTCCAAGCAAAATTTCAGGACAATATCCTGTTGAAACGTAGTGGCTCGAATGAACGTAGAGCCACGGGTCGTAGCACATCAGACGCGCACAATTCCACGCCGTCAATGCGAACAAGAGGTGACCGAGACGTGTATCCAATAGCAGCCCATACCATCAACCCACACACTTATTCCACATTTTAAATCACTATATCTCATCAAAATGAAACACAACTACTCCAAATAAAATAAACAATAAAAGCAAAAAAGTCCCTAAGTAAATTTTTATCACAGTTTCTTTAAACACAAAATAAATCTTTTCTCCGACCTGTGAAATAAATTAATGTGTGACACTCAAAGTGAAAATTCAACAAAGTTCAAAATCATGACAAAAAGAAAAAAAAGAATCTTTTTAATTCTATAAGAGAACTTTTTTTCCTGTCTACTCGTTACACTTCTTCGAGGCACAACCACACACTCTGGCAAATACAAAGAAAAAAGCAGAAATGAAAAGATATGAAACCGAACAAAAATCCATTAAATGAGAATAAAATAAGGAAAATTCTGGGGAGATCTCATTGTAGAAGCTCGGAATCATTGTCACGACTGCCCCGTTGAAAATTAAAGCATTCTTTTGACTGGGGAGAACTTCATTAGCGGAAGGAAATCCCCACGCCGGCTAAAGTACCTCTAGTATGAAATTTTCCCCTTCCTTTTCTTTATTTTTATTCTTTTCTTTAATTTTCTTTTTTATATTTCCCTTTTTTTTTTTCACTCTCTTCTCGTCTGTTTCTCATGAACACTGCTTCTTTATCCCATTCTGGGGCTCTTAATGAGCACCGATAAATAGCATCTACGATGACAGGGAAGAAAGGGGATATACAAAGGGAATTGCGTAAGGAAGGAAAGGGAAAAAAGGGGGCATTGCTCATAAAAGGAACAATGATGGTGTAGGGTAAAGTAAGCGTGCAGGTGTGCAAGCTAAGCTATTCAGGGAGGGTAAAGATATGATATGCAGTTTCTGGTTGAGCTGGAGTTGCATTGAAGCTATTTACTAAATTCTTTGGAGCATTATCAGTTGCTTTAATTCACTGACTTTAAGCACTTGTTTTGAATATGCACGCCTCATTCTTTTCTTTTGAAATAAAACAAAAAGTTAACAATATTATTAACTATTCATAATTAATGTATTTAAGTAAAAATGCTACTTGCAGCAACAGTGAGATAATAATTTCTATGTTACCTTAATATTGCATATGTAAATATATATATATATATATATATATATAATACTTGATAATTTAAAAGAAATGTGGTAATTTAATAACTAATTTAATACAAGTATCATTAAATTGTTTAAAAATCTGCACGTTTAAACTTGTACTGGTAAAATTATCCTAAATTAAACCTGTAAAAATTTTTAAAAAAAAAATATGTACTTTAATCATAACAATTTGTTGAAGTCAAACTAATAATAACTAAACAAAAAAGACAAAATAGTAAATAAAATACACAAAGTTAAAATTAAAAAATGATGTCATATATTTTTTTAAATTAAATATATTTATTAATTGGAAAGATAAATTTCAACAAAATTACACCTTAAAAATTATTACTTGTAAGGTTTCTCAATATATTAAATAAACAGGCTTTTTTAAAAAATTAAAAACTAAGTATTTTAACATAGCTTATACATGGGTTTATACCAGATAATTTAAAACAGATTGTGCAGTTAAATAACTAATTTAATACGAATATTATTAAATTATTTAAAAATTTGTACATTTAAGCCTGTACCTTTTAAAAACTTATATTAAACCCGTAAAAAACTAAATTAAAAAAAAAACTTTAATCATAACAATTTGGTAAAATCAAAATAATAAAAACTAAATATAAGATTAAACTAATATCAACTAAATATTAACATATCGTTCCTCCATTATTGTTATATAGATTGCAAAAATGGAATTCTGTTTATTCTAAGGCAAAAAAAAAAAAAAAAATATGTAGATATATTTAGAAGTCCCAAATATCCTCAATTTAATAACGCAACTGTTGACGCAAGTTGCTTTATTACAACTGTTTTCTAACCTACTAGTCTTCAAAGTATTGACTGTAAGGCCACAAATGGAAACAGACACAATATATATCTGGATTCAACTCTTTTTACTGGAGTTTTCTATTTCCTTGTGTATTTGGGAATATTTCTTTGCTGCTTCTTGTCACTGTCAAGTATTGTTGCGAAACTATTGCGTAATACTTAGAAATGGTGTCGTTAGGTTAAAAAGAAAATTTTCAAGTATATTTCTTGAAATAAATAACTTATCTGAAGTAATATATATTTTTCACAGACAAGAAAAATCACCACCAATGATCTATCACCAATGAGCTTTTGATGTTTTGCAGATTAAATGAAAACAAATAAAATAGAAATTAGGGTTATAATAATTTTAAGGGTTATATAAATTAAGGTTATAATAATTAAGGGTTATTATAATGATTAGGTTAGATAAATTAAAGTAATTATAATTAAAAGTTATTATGATTATTAGGGTTATATAAATTAGGGTTATGATAGTTATTATTATCATTGACGGAATGTATTCTAATATAATTAATATATTAACTTTTTCCTGTTTGATAACCAAACGTATACGATGGCATATTTAAACCAGTGATTGTGTTGTTTTCCCGGGAAAACTCTATCTTTTACAGTTAATTTGACAACTTTAGGAACTAGAACGTAGAGGACATAGTTTTAAGACTTTTGAAAATACAATTAAACAACACTAGAATAGACCATTAAATGTTTGCATTATGTATAAATATAAAAAGCTAGAAGAGCTTAGCTAGGTTTATAGCGCTACGGTCATTTTTTGCACACATTAGGCTAATAAGACAGGACGATTCGAACCTGAAGCCTGTAGTATAAATGGCCACAGTCCTAGGCAATTGGCCATCAGTCTGCTGAAAGAGCTTGGATAAATTGAATCAAATTTAGCACAAGGCACTTGAAGACCGGATATTTGCACTCATGGCGTAAATAAAAGAGCACTGAATATTGAAAATAATAATTAATAAAATAACGAGTAAAATACTATAATATAATAAAATATTACTAAATACTTCAATAAAATATGTCAAATTAACTATAAATATGCCTTCCCATTTGCCCCATACCCTTATATATAAGTCCAACTCTACAAATAATATGATATAGTTTATTAAAATTCATTTTGAGAAAAACAATTTTTATGTCACTGATTTATTGTATATCACTTTTGTGTACATTTTTTTTTTTTTTTTTGCTAAGAACAAAAGCATTAAAATAAATTATCTTGTATATTTTGTCAAAATTCTTTTAAGAAAGACTTTTCCAATGACACAGATTTATTGCATCCAACTTTTGCGTACATTTTTGATAAAAACAAAATGACTACTTTGTGTTAAAATCATATTCTATAATGCCGAACCCCATCAGTTAAACTAAAAGGAAAATAAAACCCATTATTTTCTTGCAAATCTCCCACACTAATGCATCTCTCCCAATAGCCCCGTAACAAAACCTCAAGTAGATAGACATTACCCTCGCAATGACACCATTTCATTGTCGTGTCCCAGAACCAACAAAGCGCCGGTCCAGTTAGGAGATCCATATTGATGACAATCATAACGAGCCATCATCTCACGAAACATCAACTCAATCATCCTTCCCTTTCTTCCAAACATGACATCCTCCACTTTTGAGCAGCCAACAAAACGTCCACGAATACATTGTGTCCAAAACTTCTGTAATACATCACTTTGCGGTTTGGCGATTTTTTTTTCACCTTTCCACCCTTTCCATACACATAAATCCAATTCTAGAAATTATCTTATATATTTTATCAAAATTCATTTTAAGAAAGACTTTTCAAATGTCACTGTCTTATTGCATACCGTTTTTCGATACAATTTTGGTAAAAACAAAAAGACTGCTTTGTGTTTAACTTCTGTTATGTGATACCGAAACCTGATCTGTTCTACTATCAGGAAAATAAAAAAAAAACAATTCTTCTTCTTTCATTGGTGAAACTGTCCCATGGTGGGTCAAGGTCATTAACCTACGGGCAGATTTCGAAACATAAAATGTTTTCTTTTTAGGGTTAGTGTTGTTAACCCTACGCCTACCGCTCTACAGTGAAATTAGACTGGGGTTTACTGTTTTAAAGTGGATTCCATACCACTAAAAGCATCCATGTAGAGCCGGGACTAGAACCCGATACTTGTGGCACTGAGATCTACAGTCATCAGGTCCCAAATTATAAATACTGAGTAATAAAAATAATATTTAATAAAATAATGCGTAAAATACTATCAGTAATAAAATATAATAAGATACTCTAGAATATTTCATTAATTATAATTAATAAATTATGTTAAATTAACTTTAAATATTCAATTCTATTTCTCTCCATTCCCTTACATAAATCCAACTCTTCAAAGTTTTTATAATATTTCATCAAAATTCATTTTGTGGAAATACAATTCTTATGTCACTGACTTATTGTTTACCACTTTTAGATAAAAACGAAAGGACTACTTTGTGTTTGAATTCCATCATATGATGCCGAAACCCCATCTGTTAAACTACCACGAAAAATAAAACCTATCATTTTCTTGCAAATCTCCCTCACTAATGCATCTTCCCCAATAGCCCCGTAACAAAACCTGAAGTAGATAGACATTACCCCCGCAATGACACCATTTCATTGTCGTGTCCCAGAACCATCAAAGCGCCGGTCCAGTTAGGAGATCCATATTGATGACAATCATAACGAGCCATCATCTCACGAAACATCAACCCAATCATCCTTCCCTTTCTTCCAAACATGACATCCTTCACTTTTGAGCAGCCAACAAAACGTCCACGAATACATTGTGTCCAAAACTTCTGTAATACATCACTTGGCGGTTTGGCGATTTTTTTTTCTCTTTCCACCAGCCAAATTTTTCTTCTTCCCTAAACCGGGATCTTTTGGTTATTGACCGAGTGTACCTTTTCCTCGATGGGAAAAAAGTAGGGAACTCGTAAATCTGTTTCCCAACATGCCAAACGATAGAAACATCAATCATAAAAGTAATCCCTCAGTAGAGGATGTAATCTGAACTGTCTTTCTTGCGAGGAACTTTGGCGAGTTGGCGATTACACGAGTCAAAGATACGTCTGCTTTGTAATGAAGTTATGAAAGTAATTGTTCTAATTTAATTAAGTGGATGGAATTTTTATAATGAAGAGATTGATTTTAACGAAAATTATTTTGAATAATAATAAAGACGGCTAGAATAATGACAGTAAAGCGAATATTTTGTAAATCACAGTTTTTGATTTGTATAAAATGTTGAATATATGAAGGCATATTTTTTAACTAATTCTTTCCATTATTATTTGATTAATTAATATTCGATGAGTTAAATATTATACCAGATTTCAAGACTGAATAACTGACTACAAGAGTACAATTATTTTTCAAGAAATGTTTTGCTTTTGGTTCACATACAGTTAAGTCCCTAGGCAAGAAATTCGTTACGTGCTATTAGCTTTAGAAACATCACTGACTTTGAAAACTTATTCGACAAGAAAAGTAAATAATTCATTAATGTATTATATTCAGTAATTAACTATTTCCTCATCCGACATTTGGCCTTTCTAACAAAGATTTATTCCGGTTTCCTCCAATCTAGAAAAGTGGCCTGATGGCCAATTGATTACCGCTCTGACCTTTGGTGCTTCAGGGCGAATTCTGGTAGTGGCGTGGATGTTTGTGAGTGATTCGGAATCCATGTTCAACTGCATGGCACGGTCTAATTAGCCTAAAGTGTACAAAAAAACGAAAGTAGAGTGACAAACCACATCTATATGACTATAGGAAGGCATGTTGTCTTAACTATACTACACGCATTATACTTTGCTTAATTTAATCTTATACAAAATTTCAGTACTGAATAACTGACTTCAAAACTGTTATAATGTTATCAAAAATGCTTGGTTTTTGCTTCACTTATAGTTCACTCCTCGGGCAGGAGACTCAGTACATGCTATTAGCGTTAGGAACATCGCCAACTTTAAAAATTATTAGATAGGGAAAGTAATTAATTCGTTAATATATCATATTCGGTGATTACCTGCTTCCGTTTTGTACAGTTGACCTTTCTAACGAAAATTTGTTCCGGTTTTCTCTGATATAGAAAAACGACCTTATGGACAATTGGCTAACACTCTGGCGTTTGGTGCTTTAGGCTCGAATCCTAGCGGTTACATGCATGATTGTTAGTAGTTCACTTTAAAGTGTAGATCCCGGTCTAATTAGTCTAAAGTGTGAAAAAAATAACCGTAGTGCGACAAATCATATGAAGGAATGATTTTTTTTTTTTTTTAACTAATCGATTCAAACATTATTCTTTGTTTAGTGAATATTCAATGATTTCAATCTTATACAAAATTACAATACTAAATAACTGACTTCGAAACAGTGATAATTTTATCAAGAAATGCTTTGATTTTGCTTCATAGAGTTCAGTGTGTGGGCAAGAAACTCGATATGTGCTATTAGCGTTAGGAATATCGCCAACTTCGAAAAATTATCAGACAAAAAAATTAATTAATACATTAATATATCATATTCAGTAATTAACTGTTTCCTTTTCGATCAGTTGGCCTTTCTAACAAAAAAATTTTTTCCGCTTTTCTTCAAGCTGCTTGATGGCCAATTGGCTAGCACTCTGACCTTTGGTACCAGAGGCTTCAGGATCGAATTCTGAGGGGGCATGGATGTTTATTAGTGGTTACGAATACACGTTAAGCTGTAGCTCCTGGTCTAAATTGAATAAAATATGCAAAAATTGATTTTACAACAACAACCAATATAGAAAAAAAAAGTGACAACACCAGATCCTTTTTCTATTAAAGATCTATTTTTTTAACTATTAAAATTGTAATAATAAAAGATTACAAATAAATTATACACTTGACAAAAAAATATTAAAGAAAAAAATATTAAAATCTCTATTAAAACCTTAAAGGATTTTCATTTTCTTTTCAAATTCCAATCTTTTGTAACTTAGCAGCAATATTAACATTAAAATAATTGCATCCAAAATTGAAAATTTAAAAAACCCATCAATTTTATTCCTGTTGACTAAAAAAAAAAATAAAACTTGTTGACAAAACAAGTCAATTGACTTGTTAGTCCTGTTGATTAACAAACCCAACAACCGTAAATATTACAATCCACTCTCAATGTCTTCCACAAATATTCAGATATTTCCATTTCAATTTCTTTCAAACCAAAAAAGAAAAATTTTTGCATCAAATCGAAGCCATTAATGACACCAACACCTAGTTAGGAATTGATTGAAACTAACCAAAAATAACCCCGCAGCTAAAAACCGCAGCGTGTCCAAAATTTCTTCATCATCCTTTCTTGCATAATCAAGCAATTAGCGAGGAACACGCTCTCGTGCCTTCATCATGTCCAATAAGACAGTCCATTTGCATATGGGCCGAACCCCCAAAAATGATTACTCCTCTCATGTCCTGGTATGTCTTACAATTCGTATATTATTCTAATGATGATGAACTATTCAAATATGAACACTCATTATCGAGTAGAACGTGGAGCAATTTACATATTTCTCCAGAATCCATCTTTTTGGTAATCTGAGGGCGATCTTCCCACCATAGATCGGGAATTGTAGTTAAACCTCGTTAAAAGTTAGAATTTATTTTCCTGGAGTCGTACAGGTTCGGCTGATTTCGTTATTGAGTGCATCTAATTTAAATAGAGCATTATTCCTTCATTAGCGGCGGTTTTTTAACGTTTCTCAAAGTAAGCTGATGTCTCATTTGGGTTTCGGTAATTACATGTTATGTGAAATGTTAAATTATGCATAATTCGGATACATTTAAAGCATTGGGTTTTTTTTTTTTTTTTTTTTATCTCCTTTTGTTAATCATTCATTGTTTTAACAGAAATGTTGATAAGCATAAATATTACAATTACTACAGAATTTGGCAGTTGGGCCTGATAGGCAATTCGCTAGCGCTCTGTCCTTTTTTGCTTCTCGTTCGAATACTGGATGTGACAAGCATGATTTTTAGTAGTTCTCATACCACGTTAAACTGTAGGTCTAATTAGCCTAAAATATGCAAAACATGACCGTAGAACGACAAAATATACCAATATAGAAAAGCGGCCTGTTGGCCAGTTGGTTGGCGCTCTGGCCTTTGGTACCACAGGATTCATGTTCGAATCCTGGCTGTGGCTTTGATGTTTTTGAGTTGTTTGGAATCTACCTTAATATGTAGGTACCGGTATGATTAACCTAAAGTGTGACAATTAGCATAACAATATGACCTGCAGAGCAACAATCAAAACTAATATAGAAAAATTCCTGACACGTAACCCCACTACACACATAGATATTACCCACACAACCCACCACATATATTAAGAACCTCCTTTTTACTTATTATAATAGTAATAACCACAGATTGCAAATAAATTATGTACTGGTTATGTCTTATCAAAACCTTCAATGATTTTCATTTTCATAACGTGCAAAATTCGATTAGCAGCAAGATTATTTCTAAAAAAATTAAATCTGAATTTGAAAAATTTATAATGAACATTAATTTTAACTTTTATCTAAACAAAAAAACCACAACAATAGTAAATATTATAATCACCTATTAACGCATTCAATGTTTCCCAAAAAATATTCTGAAATTTCCATTCCAATTTCTTCCAAAACCAAAAAGAACAGTTTTTACCTCAAATCGAAAGCGATTACCGACACCAACACCTAGTTAGGAATTGATTGGAAACTAACCAAAAATAACCACGCAGCCCAAAAACGTAGCGTGTCCAAAATTTCTTCATCATCCTTTTTTGCATAATCGAGCAATTAGCAAGGAACAAGCTCTCGTGTCTTCACCATGTCCAATGAGACAGTCCATTTGCATATGGGCCCAACCCCAAAAATGATTACTCCTCTCATGTCCTGGTATGTTTTACAATTCGTATATTATTCTAATGATGATGAACTATTCAAATATGAACACTCATTATCGAGTAGGACGTGGTGCAATTTACATATTTCTGGAGGAATCCTTCTTTTTGGTAATCCTAGGGCTATCTTTCCACCATAGATCGGCGATTGTAGTTATACCTTGTTAAAAGTAGGAATTTATTTTCCTGGAGTCGTACAGGTTCGAGTGATTTCGTTATGGAGATCATCTAATTTAAATAGCGCACTATTCCTTCATTAGCGGTGGTGATTTAACGTTTCTCGAAGTAGCTGATGTCTCTTTTTGGGTTTCAGTAATTAGATGTTATGTGAAAGGTTAATTCATGCATGATTAGGATACATTTATGGCATTGTAATTTTTTTTTCTTTGCTCATCTTCCTTTTGTTAATCATTCATTGTTTTAACACAAATTTCAATAAGCAGAAATATTACAATTGTTGCAGAATTAGGTAATTCTCTAGTGCTCTGACCTTTGTTACTTCAGATTAGAGCCCTGGCAGTTGCACATATGAGAGTTAGCGGTTCTAAATCCACGTTAAATTGTAAGTTACAATTGTCATTATCATAAAGTGTTCAAAAATTGACCGTAGATATTCAAAGAAAACCAAAGCAAACCAATATAGAAAAACGACCTAATAGACAATTGGTTAGTGCTGTGATCATTGATATCACAGTCTTCAGACTCGAATCTTGATGGTGACACGTGTGTTTGTTATTGATGCAAAATCCATGCTAAACTGTAGGTCGCCTAAAGTGTTCAAAACAATCACCCTTAGATCGACAAACCAATATAGAAAAAAGACTTTATCTCAGGTGCTTTCTCTATTAGAGATCCGCTTTTTACTTATAATAATATTTAATAATAATAATAATAATAAGATTGAAAATAAATTATATACTGGAACTAAATCTAATGAAGATAAACATCGTCGCATTTAAAGCTTATATGATTTTAATTTTCTTTTTAAATTCGTATCTTTTATATCTTAGTATTAAAATGATCCAATTTTGAAAATTTAAAAAACCCATCAATTTTTTACTGTTCACTAACAAAGTAAAACCACAACAACAATAAATATTATAATCAACTTTTAACGCATTCGATGCCTTCCACGAATATTCAGATACCTCCATTCCAATTTCTTCCAAACCCAAAAGAACAAAAAAAAAGAACACTTTTTACTGCAAATCGAAAGCCATTAACAGCACCAACACCTAGTTAGGAATTGATTGGAAACTAACCAAAAATAACCACGCAGCTCAAAAACGTAGCGTGTCCAAAAGTTCTTCATCGTCCTTTCTTGCATAATCAAGCAATTAGCAAGGAACACGCTCTCGGGCCTCCACCATGTCCAATGAGACAGTCTATTTGCATATGGGCCCAACCCCCAAAATGATTACTCCTCTCATGTCCTGGTATGTCTTACAATTCGTATATTATTCTAATGATGATGAACTATTCAAATATGAACACTCATTATCGAGTAGAACGTGGAGCAATTTACATATTTCTCCAGAATCCTTCTTTTGGTAATCTGACGGCGATCTTTCCACCGTAGATCGGGAATTGTAGTAGTTATACCTCGTTAAATGTCGGAATTTATTTTCCTGGAGTCATACAGGTTCGGGTGATTTCGTTATGGAGAGCATCTAATTTAAATAGCGCATTATTTCTTCATTAGCGGTGGTTTTTTAACGTTTCTCAAAGTACCTGATATCTCATTTGGATTTGGTAATTATATGTTATGTGAAAGTTTAAGTAATTCATGATTAGGATACATTTACTGAATTAGCGTTTTTTTTTTTTTTTTTATTTTCCTTTTGTTAATCATTCATGGTCTTAACACAAACGTTAATAATCAGAAAGATTGCAATTGTTACAGAATTGGGCATTTGGGCCTGATGGGCAATTCGCTATCGGTCTGGCCTTCGTTGATTCAGGTTAGAATCCCCGACGGTGGCACGCAGTATTGTTAGTGGTTCACATACCACTTCAAACTGTAGCCCTAATTAGCTTAAAATGTGCAAAAATTGACAATAGAGTGACAAAAAAAAAGTAGAGCGCCTGGTGGCCAATTGGCTACCGATGTGGTCATTCGTACCATAGGTTTCACGTTCGAATATTGGCGATGGCATGGAAGTTCGTTAGTGGTTCAGAACCCACATTAAAATGTAGGTCAAGGTCTAATTAACTTAAATTGTGCGAAAAACAACGGTTGAGCAATAAACCAAACCAATATCGGAAAAACATAACACTTAACCGAGATGCTTTCTCTATTAAAGTTCTTTTTTTTTTTTACTTTTATATATGTAATAATAAAATATTGGAAATAAGTTACATTCTGTGAACAAAACTGTGGACGAAAAAAATCTTCGCATTAAAACCTTATATGATTTCCACTTTCTTAAAATGCGAAATTCGATTATTTTGTAACTTAGCTGCAAGATTAACTCTAAAACTATTATAAATGAATTTGAAAAATATAAAAGAATTTCACTTTTTTACCTGTTTCACTAAAAAAAAAATAAAACTAACCACCACCAACAGTAAATATTATTAATAACATTTAACGTATTCAATGTCTTCCACTAATATTCACATATTTCCATTCCAATTTCTTCCAAAGAACCAAAAGTAAAGAAAAAGAACACTTTTTACTATCAAATCGAAAGCCATTAACGACACTAACACCTAGTTAGGAATTGATTGGAAACTAACCAAAAATAACCACGCGGCCCAAAATCGTAGCTTGTCCAAAATTTCTTCATCATCCTTTCCTGCATAATCAAGCAATTAGCAAGGAACACGCTCTCGTCCCTCCACCTTGTCCAATGAGACAGTCCATTTGCATATGGGCCGAACATACGAAAATGATTACTCCTCTTATGTCCTGGTATGTCTTACAATTCGTATATTATTCTAATGATGATGAACTATTCAAATATGAACACTCATTATCTAGTAAAACCTGGAGCAATTTACATATTTCTAGAGAATCCTTTTTGTAATCTGAGGGCGATCTTTCCACCATAGATCGGGAATTGTAGTTATACCTTGTTAAAAGTCGGAATTTATTTTCCTGGAGTAGTACAGGTTCGGGTGATTTCGTTATGGAGTGCATCTAATTTAAATAGAGCATTATTCCTTCATTAGTGGTGGTCTTTTAACGTTTCTCAAAGTAGTGATGTATCATTTGGGTTTCGGTAATTATATGTTATGTGAAAGGTTAAGTTTTGCTTGATTAAGATACAGATTTACTGCATTAGCATTCTTTCATTCTTTTTTTTTTATTTTCCTTTTGTTAATCATTCTTTCAGCGCAAATTGTTTTAATAAAAAAATATTACAATTTTACAGAATTGGGCAATAGGCTATTGCGATTCGCTACCACTTTCATGTTTATTCACGTTAAAATTTTGGATGGTGGTACGCATGATTAAAGTGGTTCAAAATTCACGTTAAACTGTAGGTCTTATTTAGCCTAAAAAGTGCAAAAATTGACCGTAGACGGACGACCAAATCAAACCAAATTAATATAAAAAGCTGGCCTGATGGTCAATTGGCTACGTTTTGGCCTTTTTTACCACAGGCTTCAGATTCGTATTCTGGCTGTGGAATGCATATTCATTAGTTTTTCGGAATCCACGTTGAACTTTGGGCCATGGTCCAGTTAGCCTAAAGTATACATAAAAGGGCCATAGAGCGACAAAAAGAAACCAATATAGAAAAACGTGACATTTTAACAGGACATGAAAATCCATTTGTCTATTAAAGATAAATTAAAATATACTGAAAACAAACCTATTAAAGAACAAAAAATATTTGTATTCAAAACCTAAAATGATTTTTATTTTCTTTCAAATTTAAAACTTTTAAAATAGTAGCAAAATTGATCGTAAAATAATCATATATGAATTTAAAAAATATAAAAAAGAACATCAATTTAATTCATGTTGACTAAAAAAATAAACCCAACAACAGTAAATATTATAATCAACTTCAGCATTCAATGTTTTCTACTAATATTCAGATGTCTTCCTACTAATATTCAAATATTTCCATTCAATTTCTTTCAAAACTCAAAAGAACAAAAAAAAGAACAAAAAAAGAACACTTTTTACAGAAAATCACTAGCCATTAACGCACCAACACCTAGTTAGGAATTGATTGGAAACTAACCAAAAATAACCACGCAGCCCAAAATCGTAGCGTGTCCAAAATTTCTTCATCATCCTTTCATTGCATAATCAAGCAATTAGCAAGGAACACGCTCTCGTACCTTTCCACCATGTCCAATGAGATAGTCTATTTGCATATGTGCCGAACCCACGAAAATGATTGCTCCTCTCATGTCCTGGTATGTCTTACAATTCGTATATTATTCTAATGATGATGAACTATTCAAATATGAACACTCATTATCGAGTTGAACGTGGAGCAATTTACATATTTCTTGGGAATCCTTCTTTTTGGTAAATCTGAGGGCGATCTTTCCACCATAGATCGGGAATTGTAGTTATACCTCGTTAAAAGTCGGAATTTATTTTCCTGGAGTCGTACAGGTTCGGGTGATTTCATTATGGAGAGCATCTAATTTAAATAGAGCATTATTCCTTCATTAGCGGTGCGTTTTAACGTTTCTCAAAGTAAGCTGATTTCTCATTTGGGTTTCGGTAATTACATGTTATGTGAAATGTTAAATTATGCATGATTAGGATACATTTAAAACATTGGGGTTTTTTCTTTTTTTATCTTCCTTTTGTTAATCATTATTTTTTAACAGAAATGTTGATAAGCATAAATATTACAATTGTTACAGAATTTGGCAGTTTAGGCCTGATGGCGATTCGCTACCAGCGCTCTGTCCTTTTTTGTTTATTCGTTCGAATTTTGGAGGTGACAAGCATGATTTTAGTGGTTTACATACCACGTTAAACTGTAGGTCTTATTTGCCTGAAATGTGCAAAACTTGATCGTACAAGCGACAAACCAAATTAATATTAAAAAGCGGCCTGATGCCAACTGGTTACGCTTGGCCTTTTACCACAGGCTTCATGATTCGTATTCTGACTGTGGAATGATGTTTATTAGTTGTTTGGAATCCACGTTGAACTTTAGGCCCGGTCAGATTAGCCTAAAGCGTGACAATTACATAAATATGGCCTGCAGAGCGACAAAAAAATAATATAGAAAAACGTGACAACTAACCCCACTATATTTTGTCTATTAAAGATAAATTATATAATAAAAACAAACCAAATAAAGAACAAAAATATATTCGCATAAAAACCTAAAATGATTTTCATTTTCTTAAAGTACAAAATTTAAAAATTTTAAAATAGTAGCAAAATTGATCGTAAAAAAATTATATATGAATTTAAAAAATATAAAAAACGACATCAATTTTACTCCAGTTCATCTTAAAAAAAAACCACAACAACAGTAAATATTATAATAACTTCAGCATTCAATGCATTCTACTAATATTCAGATGTTTTCTAAAAATATTCAGATATTTCATTCAATTTCTTTCAAAACCCAAAAGAACAAAAAAAAAGAACAGTTTTTTTACTCAAACACTACCATTAACGACACCAAAACCTAGTTAGGAATTGATTGGTAACTAACCAAAAATAACCACGCAGCCCAAAATCGTAGCGTGTCCAAAATTTCTTCATCATCCTTCCTTGCATAATAAAGCAATTAGCAAGGAACACGCTCTCGTACCTTTACCATGTCCAATGAGACAGTCTATTTGCATATGGGCCGAACCCCCGAAAATGATTACTCTTCTCTTGTCCTGGTATGTCTTTCAATTCGTATATTATTCTAATGATGATGAACTATTCAAATATGAACACTCATTATCGAGTAAAACCTGGAGCAATTTACATATTTCTTGGAATCCTTCTTTTTGGTAATCTGAGGACTATCTTTCCACCGTAGATCGGGAATTGTAGTTATACCTCGTTAAAAGTCGGAATTTATTTTCCTGGAGTAGTACAGGTTCGGGTGATTTCGTTATGGAGAGCATCTAATTTAAATAGCGCATTATTCCTTCATTAGCGGTGGTGTTTTAACGTTTCTCAAAGTAGATGATATCTCATTTGGATTTCGATAATTATATGTTATGTGAAAGTTTAATTTATGCATGATTAGAATGAATTTAGTACATAAGAGTTTTTTTCTTTTTTTATTTTCCTTTTGTTAATCATTCTTTCTTTAACACAAATGTTAATAAGCAGAAATATTACAATTGTTACAGAATTGGGCAATTAGGCCTGATGGGAGATTCGCTACCGCTCTGGCCTTGTTTATTCAAGTTAGAATTTTGACAATGGCACGCATGATTGTTAGTGGTTCACATACCACGTTAAACTGTAGGTCTTATTATCTTAAAATGTGCAAAAATTGACAATAGAGCGACAAACCAAATTAATATAAAAAAGCGGCCTGATGCCAATTGGCTACGTTCTGGCCTTTTTACCATAGGTTTCAGGTTCGAATATTGGCTGTAGAATGCATATTCGTTAGTTGTTCAGAATCCACGTTAAAATTTAGGCCGGTCCTGTTAGCCTAAACTGTGCAAAAAACAACCGTAGAGCGATAAACCAAACCAATATAAACAAAACACTTAACCGAGACAACTAAAGTTCTGTTTTTTTTTTTTTTACTTTTTATATATGTAATAATAACAGATTGGTAATAATTTTCACTCTGTAAAACAAAACTGTTGAAGAAAAAAATATGCGCATAAAAACCTAATATGATTTCCATTTTCTTAAAAGTGCAAAATTCGATTATTTTAAAACTTAGCTGCAAGATTAACTCTAAGACTATTATATCTGAATTTGAAAAATATAAAAAAATATCATTTTTTTACCTGTTTCACTAAAAAAAAAAAAAACTAACCACTACCAACAATAAATATTATAATCAACATTTAAGTATTCAATGTTTTCCACTAATATTCACATATTTCCATCAATTTCTTCAAAGAACTCAAAAGAAAAGAAAAAAAAAACTTTTTACTATCAAATCAAAGCCATTAACGACATCAACACCTCGTTAGGAATTGATTGGAAACTAATCAAAAATAACCACGCAGCCCAAAATCGTAGCGTGTCCAAAATTTCTTCATCATCCTTCCTTGCATAATCAAGCAATTAGCAAGGAACACGCTCTCGTGGCTTCACCATGTCCAATGAGACAGTTCATTTGCATATGGGCCCAACCCCCAAAAATGATTACTCCTCTCATGTCCTGGTATGTCTTACAATTCGTATATTATTCTAATGATGATGAACTATTCAAATATGAACACTCATTATCGAGTAGAACGAGGAGCAATTTACATATTTCTGGAGGAATCCTTCTTTTTGGTAATCCTAGGGCGATCTTCCCACCATGGATCGGGAATTGTAGTTATACCTCGTTAAAAGTCGGAATTTATTTTCCTGGAGTCGTACAGGCTCGGGCGATTTCGTTATTGAGCATCTAATTTAAATAGCGCATTATTCCTTCATTAGCGGTGGTGTTTTAACGTTTCTCAATGTAGCTGATGTATCATTTGGGTTTCGGCAATTTATATGTGAAAGATTAAGTTATGCATGATTAGGATACATATACTGTATTAGCGGATTTTTTTTTTCCCTTCTTTTTTTATGTTCTTTCTGTTATTCATTCAATGTTATAAAACAAATGTTAATAAGCAGAATATTACAATTGTTGCAAAATTGGGCAATTCGCAAACCAAGTGCTCTGGCTCTAGTGTTTGGTACCACAGGCTTAATGTTGAATCCCGGTGATGGCACGGATGAATGTTAGTGGTTCAAAATCCGCGTTATATTGCAGTTTCCAGCTGTAAGTAGTCTAAAGTGTGCAAAAATTGACCGTAGACCGACACACCAAATCAAACCATACCAATATAGAAAAGGGACCTAATGGTCCATTGGCTAGAGCTCTAGTGTTTGGTACCACAGGCTTAATGTGCGAATCCTGGCGTTGGCATGGATGTTTGTTCCAGCTGGTTCAAAGTGTGTAAAAAACCGTCCACCAAATAAACTCTAGGACCTAATGGTCTAACTCTAGTGTTTGGTACCCGACTTAAAGCGAATCACAAAAATGTTTGTTATGGCGAACAAATCAAATTAATATAGAAAAGGACATGACAGCGAACAAACAAATTAATCAATCAATTAATCATATAACTTTACTAATTATAATAATAATTATAAAAGATTGCCAATAAATTACATTCTGTAAACAAAATGTATTAGAGAAAAAAATTATTATATTAAAACGTTAAATGATTTTCATTTTCTTTTGTGGAAAGTTCGAACCCTTTGAAACTTAGCAGCAAGATTAACTCAAAATAATAATAAAAAACACATCAATTTTATTCCTCTTTACTAAAAAAACGTAAAACCACGACAACAGTAAATATTATAATCAACTCGAAACGCACTCAATGCCTTCCACTAATATTCAGATATTTCCATTCCAATTTGTTCCAAACTCAAAAGAACGAAAAAAAAAAAGAATTCTTTTTTACCTCAAATCGAAGCCATTAACGACACCAACACCTAGTTAGGAATTGATTGAAACTAACCAAAAATAACCACGCAGCTCAAAAATCGTAGCGTGTCCGAAATTTCTTCATCATCCTTTCTTGCATAATCCAGCAATTAGCAAGGAACACGCTCTCGTGGCTTCACCATGTCCAATAAGACAGTCCATTTGCATATGGGCCGAAACCCCGAAAATGATTACTCCTCTCATGTCCTGGTATGTCTTACAATTCGTATATTATTCTAATGATGATGAACTATTCAAATATGAACACTCATTATCGAGTTGAACGTGGAGCAATTTACATATTTCTTGGGAATCCTTCTTTTGGTAATCTGAGGGCGATCTTCCCACCATAGATCGGGAATTGTAGTTATTCCTCGTTAAAAGTCGAATTTATTTTCCGGGAGTCGTACAGGTTCGGGTGATTTTCGTTATTGAGAGCATCTAATTTAAATAGCGCATTATTCCTTCATTAGCGATGATATTTTAACATTTCTCAATGTAGCTGATATCTCATTTGTGTTTCGGTAATTATATGTTATGTGAAAGGTTAATTTAGGCATGATTAGGTTATATTTACTGCATTAGCGTTTTTTTATCTTTCTTTTGTTAATCATTCATGCTTAACACATATGTTAATAAGTAGAAATACGACATATTTTTTGTTGAAATATTTGACTGTCTTAATAGGAATGGATTTTGTTTATCCCTGAATTTTTTCAATGAAATTTGTTATTCGAATTTATTTGCTTAAAAACTGTTTCTTCATTTACACAATTAGAAAAAAATTATACAAATTTAAAAAAATTCTCTTCTGTAATAAATTCTTCTGTTCTGTTCTTGTATTAATACTCAAAAAAAAATAGTAATTATATCATAGTTACGAAAAAAATGTCTTTGCTCATAATTTTTTTCGCCAATTTGCACTTTCAACACGTCTGAAGTAATAAACAACAATATTTTGTCGGAATTCCAGTTTTTTTAAAGGTTACATTGAATAAAATTATTTATTTTAAAAACTGTTCTGAAAATGAAGTTTTGTAAAATATTAATAAAAAATCATGCTTTTGCTCATATTTTTTTCATATACTGAATTCTGTGCCTCAAATTTTAAGTATTTTTTATACTTCATTGTAAAATTCCTGTTATAAATAACGACAACGCTCGCCGCTGGTGAGCATTGGGACTAAGGTGCAGTCTGCTGGCGGCTTTGTTGTAGACACTGTTTCAGAAACGAAGAAACTCAACGACGTTTGTGATGTTCATTATCTTTCCTCGTGAGTCGGAATATCTGGGGGAGTTTTCCGGGTTTTGACCCATTCGATACGAAAAGATGGGGTAAACGCCCCTAAAATCCTCCCGGAAGGCGCTGAACCTCCTTCTTCAGCTTCACGGAGACTAGTCATGCTTCTATCGAGGGTGCTCCATCACAACAGAAGCTGCCTACTCACTTCCCTCCTTGCGTGAGACCATTAGGGTGCTTGGACTTAGTTTAGATGTTATTGTCTACCAAGTGGAATAAGAAACAACGACAACAAATATCTGTTCATTTTTATATAGAATATATAAACATTTGATTAAAAAATACCTAAAATTATATCTTTCTTTAAATAAGAATACAACAAGTACTTTGATATTTACTTGTTTTTTGGTAACATTCCTTCTAAAAATAAATAAATATTTTATTATTCAAATATAGATTACCAAATATAGATAAATGTTTTTAGAAAAATTAAAGGAAAGTAGACGGTTAAATGAATGTCACTTTAATTGTACACAAATATTCATCTATTCTTTGGCTAAATTCCAAGTCATTAAAAAGTAATATTTATTTGAATTTTATTCGTACTCGTATACTGATACTTTGTAAACATAAAATGCTATCTCTAATTGTTCATTTATTTATTTAATTTAATACGTGAAAGTAGTCATCTAATTAAGTTTAATTTATTCCTCAGTGCTCATCAGTTTATTTAAATTCTTCAAACAATTAGTAAATTTGAGTGAGTATTCGCATTGCTATAATAATAAGTTAAAGTCTCTAACAGCATTTTATAGTTGAGAACCATAAAACTTCATATATGTTGCATTAAAATTATTAGTTTTGTACTGTAGTGTGCAGGTTGGGCAACCAGTTCGTCATGGGAGGAAATTCTTGAGGCACATGTTGGAAAATACTCAGCTTTAATTACACATGCATAAACACCACACATATACAATCAGAAATATACAATATTTAACAGATTTAAAAACGGATAATAATTTATACATGGAAGGACTCCACTTCTAAGCCGTAAACCCGACACTCGGTTACGTGCAGGGTGCGCGAAATATACTTCCTCTCCTGTAAGTCAACTAATGCGCCGGGAAGCCCTAAATATATTTTCTTCTGTAAGAGATACTATAAACTAGATTTCTCCGCAGGAATGCAGTTTTCGCTAGATGGTCAATGCTCTAGACTCTCACCCGAGAGTTTAGAGGCCGACTGACCATTTCTCCTGAAAGGACCAAAGAGAGCGATCTTGCGAGGGTGTAGGAGGAGGCATGGTTACATCATGAATTTTTTTTTTCAAACATTTTGTTCTGGTAAATATCTTTAAAAAATATCTGACATCATATTCACATTGTTCAAACTGATTAGCGACGGCGTGAGTATTGACTATAAAATAACTCATTTTTTCAAAAGGATTTTGAATTAATAGAGTAAGTAGAGATTCAACTGCCGACTCGTAACTCAGTGGTAATGTGCGGCCCCTGCTTCAATCCGCTGGTACTTTGTTGTAGACACTGTTTAAAAAATGATGAGACTCGATGGCATTTGTGATGTTCAGCCTCTTACCTCGTTAGACAGATGACCTGTTAAGAGTTTTCCGTATTTTCTCCCATACGATACGCACATGCGAGGTAATTTTCACTAAAAAGTCCTTCCTGAAGACACTGTCCTCCTCCTTCAGAGTCACGGAACCAAGTGAGACTTCTACCACAGGGTGCTCCATCGGAACAGAAGCTGCCCCCTTTCCCTCCATCCTTGAGTAGATTACTCACGGATTGTCCGTCCCATACTGATGATTAGTCACAACACAATATATATTCAACTATGCATTATCAAATAAATCAATTAATGTTTTCTTTATTTATTTAATGCATTTCTTTATTTATTATTGAAATTGCAATATTAAAAATGTAATTAAAAGCTTATATAACGCAAAGTAAAATTTCGTCAAAATGCCTCAAATTTATAAATATAAAATAACATAACAATTAATATAAAAATAATAAATAAAATATTACATAACGTGGAATAACATCTAATTTATTTCTGTTCCAACTGATCAATATTACATGAAATTAAACAAACATGTTAAACATGCTATTTTCAGAAATAAGTATAATGGAAAAGATTTCCAGTAGCCAAAATTATAAAAGTAAGCATTATAATAATTGCTTTGACTTTTACAATGTTTTACTATTTTTTTAAAAAAAAAAAAAAAAGGTTCAGCAATTTATATCAGATTTCTTTTCTTTCATGTAATACATAAAAACGGGCATTTTTTCATATACAGTAAACTTTATTTACTGCAGTGGAAATAAACTCTAAGATAAACTATTTTATTTTTTTTGAAATATAAATAAAATGCCCATTTTCTTAAAGCGTTCCTGCCTGAATTTAAAATCATTGCTCATAACTCTCATATAAATCTCGTTCTGAGATATGAATAAGTATTCGGAGAAAATCCATCTACGACATCGGTAAAAGATAACCTTTAAAAATCCACCTTGCATTTGAAGCGGGAGTCATTTCATTTCACTTCGGTCATAAAAAAATGCAATAATTTTTTCACTTTCGGTAACCAAAAATACGAAAAAAAAAAAATAATAAATAATAATGCAATTGAAGTGAAATGAAATGAACATCGATAAAATCAACATTCGGTTGAAAAACAATCATAGATTCTTTATGCATTATGCATTGAAATCATTTATTTTTACTGGAGGATTTATCCCTGCGTGATTTCTTTGGACGGGATAGGGGGTTGTCATAAAACGCTTTATAAATTTTTCCCCGAGTAATCTTCAGTGCATTGGTGAGTCGTTGAACTGCGTCGATACTTAGTTGCAATTCGTTGCTTCACATTTTTTCAAAAGCATCTTGAAATCCTTTTTAGTATAGTAAAGTGAGATCTATTTGTAATAAGACAAATTAAAAAGACTTTCTTTTAGTTTAATTCTCTTAGTTTAATTTTCTTAAATTCTCTTAGTTTAATACCCTTTTTAAATTTTCAGTTTAATTCTCTTAAATTTCTTAGTTTCTCTTAGTTTAATTCTCTTAAATTTTTTTTGTTTTTTTTACTAGTTTAAAACAAATATGTCATGAAGGTTATTTCTTAAAACTTCATTTAGAATTAGTTATAAAATCAGATAGATAAATATTATATGAAACTCTAAAAATCTCTTATAAATATTCGTAAAACGCTTATAAATATTTTTCGATTAAACTTCAGTGCATTGCGAGTCGTTGAACTGAGTCGATACTTAGTTGCAATTCATTGCGTCAAACTATTTCAAAGCATCTATTATACAAATTTCATAACAAAGTTATTAACTAGTTTATTAAAAATATAAAGCAGTTTTGACAAATTGATTTAAAGATAAGTTATATGTAGTAATAAAAGGCTTAATTAAGTATCTCATCTTATTATACTGAACGGTATTTCAAGATACTTTGAAAAATTTGAATTAATTTTATTAATAACTTTAATAATTATTTATATTTTCTTCAAAAAATTTAAATTGCATAGAATTAATTATTATAAAATAAGATAGATAATTTTTATATAAAATTATAAAAAACGTACATAATTTTTCCCCGTGTAATCTTCAGTGCATTTCGAGTCGTTGAACTGGGTCGGTACTTAGTTGCAATTCGTTGCTTCAAACATTTTCAAAGCAACTTCAAATCCCGTTTAGTGTAGTACGATGATATCTATTTGTAATAAGACAAAAAAAAAAAGTTAATTTTATATAAAATTTAATAAATAGTTTAAAATTATTGTCTAATAATTTTCATAAATTATTATTTAATAATTTTCAGATAATTTTGTTTAATAACATTTAGTTAATTTTTATAAAAAAAAAAAAAAAGCTGATAAAATAGTCGTAAAATGCTTATAAATTTTTCTGCAGCAATCTTCAGTGCATTGCGAGTCGCTGAACTGTGTCGATAATTAGTTGCAATTCGTTGCTTCACATTTTTCAAAGCATCTTGAAATCCTTTTTGAATAGTAAAGTGAGATCTATTTGTAATAAGAGAAACAAAAAAAAAAGAACTTAATTCGTTTTTATTACTACATATTTCATATGTTTAAAGCACTTCTTTTAAAACCACCTTATGACTATTTTATTAAACTAGGGAATAACTATGTTATGGCAATTGCTTAATAATAAACACTTAAAAATTTACATACAATTAATTAATATAAATTAGGACCGATCGGATTTGTATTAAGAAATCATAAAAACGCTTGTAAATAGTTGTAAAACGCTTATAAATTTTCCTGCAGTAATCTTCAGTGCATTAAAAAGTCACTGAACTGTGTCGATGCAATTCATTGCTTCAAACTTTTCAAAGTATCTTGAAATCCCTTTCATGATAGTATGTACGAGGAGATCTGTTTGTAATAAGACAAATAAAAAATATACTTAATTCGTTTTTATTACTACATATTTCTTATCTTTAAAGCATTTCGTTTTCTTCACTATAATAAACAGGGCGATACTATATATAAATATAACAATTAAAATTGAAATGCATTTATCAACAATATTAAACGGAACAAAGTATAATAGACGTAACCTTTAAACTTCGACTACTCGAAAACATTCGTCAAAAGAACATTTAATTATAGAAAGCAGAACAATTCGAACAAAAATACAAGAAACAGAAATCAAAATGGCATAATAAATTACTCACCACCTGGATCCGCATCACCAAGTAATTAACAGAATGATCAGCCATCAGTGTTGCCATCTTGGTTGTCACTCAAGAAGATAAATGTTAAGTCAATGATTATAAGGAAACCAAGATGTGACATGGGATGTTGATAGTGATCTTGAAGTGTGATGGTGATAGTGATATTGAAATGTGATGTTGATAGTGATATTGAAATGTGATGTTTATAGTGATGCTGATAAGTGATGTTAATATTCGATGTTGATGGTGATATTGATATGTGATGTGATGAAATTTGAATGTGATGGTGATAATGATGTTGATATGTGATGCTGATATGTGATATTGATAGATATGTGATATTGATAGAGATGTGATCTGATATGCGATGTTGATGGTGATATGTGATAGTGAAATTTGAATGTGATGGTGATAATGATGTTGATATGTGATCTGATATGTGATATTGATAGAGATGTTGATATGTGATCTGATATGTAATGTTTATATGCGATGTTGATATTGATATGTGATCTGACATGTAACGTTAATATGCGATGTTGATAGTGATACTAATATGTAAGGTTGGTATAGTAGGGTTAATACGACTGCATAATCTGAAAGGTGTAAATTGGGAAATGTAGCAAATGATGATATATATATATATATATATAAATAATATATATATCAATTAAAACTGAAATAAATTTTTCAACAATATTAAAAGGAACAAAGTATAATAGACGTAACCTTTTAATTTCAAATACTCGAGAACCATACGTCAAAAGACCATTTAATTATAGAAAGCAGAACAATTCGAATAAAAAATAAAGAGAAACAGAAATCAAAATGGCATAATAAATTACTCACCATCCACATCAAGCAAGTAATTAACAGAATGATCAGCTATCAGTGTTGCCATCTTGGTTGTCAGCAGGAAATTATTCAAAATCCTGCTCCAACTCATGCACTGCAGAATGGCAGAGCAGACAATTAAATTTTCATATGGCACCGATTTTCGATGAGGCGATATCTTTTACGTTATATAATTTATAATTTAATCGCATGCATACGTTCCATAATTAACCTTCCTGGATATTTAATGACAAGGGCACTGAGAAATGGATATGCAGGATTAAATACTTCATAAAATCTACTTTAGAGAGATTAATACTTTCGAATACGTTGCGCAGTGGAAGGTTGAATTAAAATTTATGTCGGTGATTTTCGAATAAATATGGATGTTCTGGCGTCGATGTTGTTCGGATATTTCTATGGTATCGCTAATTAGAATATTGAAATTAATCATTGAATTTAAAACTTCAATAATTAAATAAACCAAGATTAATTTAGGGTTTATAAAGTAACAATTTAATTAGATATAATGTTTTATTTTCGTATTCTCAGTAAATTAATTGAGCCTAATATTGATTAAAATCAGCAAAGAAAAAAAAAAATGTGATGCTTAAGAGGATAATTTTTCGGTTCTTACAGAGAATATTTGTTTAATATTTCGAGACAAATCAGGACATAGTTTGTGGAGTAAGACATTATAAATATGAAATATGATGGCGATGTTTTGGTTTCGACTTCTTTTAAAAAGTGTTTTTAAGGAAATCTTAATTTGATATTGATATATCAATATATTGTTCATTGAGGTATTTAAAAATTATTAAAAATAAATAATTTTTGATTAGAACATTCGAAACAAAAAAAACAAATTTTGATTAGAATATTCGAAACAAAAAAAGATGTTGATTAGAATATTCTAAACAAAAAAATTTTGATTAGAATATTCGAGACAGAAAGAATCTTAGTTTAAAACACATGAAGAATTTCAGTTCTAAATAGACTAATATTGAGTGCGAATAAGAAGTATAGTGCTGCATATTTTAGGATTAGATCTGAAAAGTATGCGACAGTCAGTTCGATGTACTTACACAAGACACCATAATCGTCTTCGTGTCTTCTCGTTTTTGAAACAGTAGTTGCAACATTCACTACAAATAAATTCCAACTTACTAACACTTAGTAAATATTTATCACTGATTACGAGTAGAACTACGTTTAATTTCTATTTTTTTTAATTTCGAATTTACCTATAAAGGAAATATTGTAACAGTGCTTCCATTTACAACTGTCAATAACGTCCCTTCCCCTCCTTTGCGTTCAGTGTAAATGGTGAGTACATCTCGAGACTCTTCACCTGGAGAGGAAGTACAGAACAATCAACTATCTTGCTGAGAAACGTTTAGTTTATAGTCTCCCATCTCGAGAGGAAATATATCTAGCGCATCCCGGCGCATCAATTTTGCCTTACAGACTCTCACCCGAAGAATAAGTATATTTCGCCCACCCTACGCGTAACTGAGTATCGGGTTTTTGGCTTAGAAGTTGAGTGCTTCACGAATTTATAATTAACTGCCTTAAATGAGTTAAATACAATATTAAGTATGTCTCTAATTGTATTTGTATATGTCTAATTGTATTTGTATATGTCTCTCTAATTGTATTTGTATAAGTATATGTCTCTCCATCATTTGTGCCTATAAGTATGTCTCCAATCCAGTGTCTCAATCCAACCACATCCAGTTACAATCTAATTACCCAACCTGAACACTACAATATTAAGATATATAAGTAGGATTTCAACGTTTTACTGAAATCATTGATAAAAAATAATATATTAGATAAAATCAATTAAGACGTGGAGTTACAACTTACAGAAACGACGGCTCCATTTAGTGAATAATAAGTTTTGTCAATTTATAGAGACATTTACCAATTAGAAAAAAATATTTATAAACAATTTAAATTACAACCAGAAAATCTTTATTAATTAATATATATTTTGAAGGAAATTAATTTTATAGAACAGTTATATTTCCTATTTTATAATAATTAATTCAATGTAAATATCTTAGTTAACTTATATAAGGGCTATAACGCTTATAAGAAGAATGAATGATTGACAATAACAGATGATTCATAAGAATAACGAATGATTCACAATAACAGATGACTCTTGAGGAAAACGATTGATTCATAAGAATAATGAAATATAATCTTTTAACTACTTCTTTTTATCGTTTTAATCTTTGCATCATATTCAGGGTAAAGAAATTTACATTTAAAGCAAGTAATATATAAAAAAAAATTAAAGTCAATTTCTACTTTTTTTCATTATATTGCAAAAATTCCTTTATAAATAATTTTCAATCATTTTCTTTAAATTTACCTGGCGCCATCTATTGGTAGATATATGAAACTTAAATCTAAAAAAACTAAAATTAATTAATTAAATTTAATTAATGAATTAATATTTGAAAAACTGTATTAATATCCAGTGTCGTCCACTACAAGTTCAAAAAAATGTATTTGAACTTGAGTAGAGGAATAAAAAGTATTTTATAAACGATTGAAAATTTGAACAAGATATATATAGGGAGACTTTGAGCTAATAGAAGGTATTGAATAAAAACAAAGTACCTAAAAATATCATATAAAAAAATCATTCAATCAATAATTTCTAGAATAATTTTTGAATTAGAAATGAACGTATACCTGTCTCTGGAGTACAAACGATTCCGGTATAAGTAGATAATCAACAAAACATTATTTTTTTAATAAAGCGTTAATTTAATTTGAAAATTCATTACCAATTATATCACATAAAAATGAACTAATTAAAAATCTAATAATTGAATCACTAATTGATTTTAGATTTAATTTATTATTGTTTAAATGCTGTTGGACATCAAATTCTTGAATTGTTTTATTTTTATCGCATTGTACTATTTTATCGCATTGTACAAGAGTGTTATTTGAGCCTTTAATGCAAGGCTTGTTCAAATAAAAGGCAATTAGAGTTGGACAAACAGGGAAAATAAAAAAAGACACTTAGTAGCTGTTATCCCAGAAAATAATATCCTGTTAGCAAGTTTTATATCTCTGTTGTAGACGATCTAGAAGACATAGTATTAGAATTAAACATAGGAAGTTAAGAAAATAAAATATATCGCACAATTGGGTGATTTAAAGTAATTACAGAGAATAAATGATTAAATAAATTTAAGATGCTTGTCTTCATTTTTAAAATATTTACATAAACTATATATAAACATTACATAAACTCCACTCATGTCCATAAATTAAGAATAATGAAGTTCAGGCAAAGAAAGAGACAGAAGCAAAACAAATTTGACTTATTTGTAAAGTTTATTTATTAAACAAAAGGTAAAAGAGCAAAAGATGCTATATGTTTGACATAATTAATAAAAATTGCGATTTTTTACTCCCTGGAGCAAATTTCAAAAAAGAACCTACTTACAAAAGACAGTATAACATGGTTAGTATGAAGGTTAATATGAAGTTTGTCTCCCGGACGATGCAATACCGGCTTTACTACGCCTAGGCATGCTGAGTATCAAATTATCAATCTGATCTTGGGGAATATTACACCACTCATCAAGCAATGCCCTCCATAGTTCCGGTTGACCGGTGGGAGGGGGTTGACGGGCTGCAATTCGTCGGCCAAGCATATCCCACACATGCTCTATTGGATTCAAGTCCGGTGAGTATGCCGGCCAATCCATACGGGTGATATCCTCAATTGAAGGCATTCGTCTGCAACGTTTGCACGGTGAGGCCGGGCGTTGTCATCCATAAACAGAAATTCAGCACCCATGGCGCCCGGAAACAAACGTACATGTTGTTCCAGAATGACATCCCGATAGATGGGGCCTGTCATCATTACACTCTGAACATGCAGGTCAGTTCTGGAACCAAGAATAATTCCTCTCCAAACGGGCCACCCTGCACCATCGTAACGGTGTCGTTCAATGGTGTTCTCTTGGTGGTAACGGGTACCTGGCGCTCTCCATATGAAAGTCCGGCGAGAATCAGACTGCAAACTAAACCTGAACTCGTAGGAAAACATCACACAAGACCACTGTTGCGGTGTCTACAATGCATGCTCTCTACTTCAGGTTAATCGCAGCGGACAGTGAGTTGCGGTAAGTGGAACACATCTGACAGGCTTACGAGCATATAGACCAATGTGCCCTAAACGTCTGTACACGGTCTGCCTTGAAACTGTCGTACCGGTAGCTGAAGAGAGCTGTCGAGACAGGTCTGTTTCTTTTGGCAGTAACTGCTAAATACCGGTCCTCATTCGGCGTTGTAACTCGGGGGCGACCTGTGCTGTAACATCTACTCACATTACCATCATCTTGGAATCGTTGCCAAAGCCTGGAGATGACACTCTGGGCGATTCCAAGTTCCTGGGATACTTCCAGCTGGGTACGTCCACATTCTAGTCGTCCGATAATTCTACCACGTAAAAAAAATCATCCAAATGCTTCCTTTGTGCCATAATTATAGTTATTGCACTGAAAGGCTTTTAAAGCGCTTGTGAACAATTTTACTTCTTTGCCACCATTCCTTATATACCCCTCACTTACACTCTCGTCATTGTGACGTACTATCCGCGCCATCTGGTGGTTTCCTGTAATTTGCATATTCTTCTTCAAGATGTGTGTGATAATTCTACAGGTGAAATTTTTTATTTTAGAGTTCAATTTCTGTGTGATTCTGAATTATACTTAATTTATGGACATGAGTGTATATAAAATATTACATAAACTATGTAAAATATTATATAAATATAAGAATATCATTTATCTAAATCAAAATCCTTAATATTTAAGATCATAAAATTAAACTAATTACATTGAATCAAGCATATATTCGTATATATATATGCTCAATGCCATAGGTTTTGGGTTTTCGAATCCCGGCGGTGCCATGATTGACTGTAATGTTCGGAATCCATTTTATACCAAATGTCCAGGTATAATAGGGCTGTAGAGCGTTAGGCGAAGGGCTGACAACCCTACCCAGTGAAATGAAAATATCTCCTGTCTCGAAATCTGCCAGTTGATAGTCGGCCTTGGTCCACATAAGGGGCTGTTGTGTCATTAATCATGATGATAATGATGTATATATATATGTGTGTTTGTATTCAAATACTACTCGTCAATGACTTTAATATATGTATTTAAATCTATTAATTTATAAAGAATAATAGCTTAAATATAACGTTCCCCAAATGAATTAAAACCAAAAATCTAACATGAAAAATTACGGAATTTATCCTTGCTAGCTTAAAAATTTCATAATTTTCAGTATTCCTTCTTCATTGGCGCAACAGCCCCATGGCCCCAAAGGCCGTCTGTCTACTGGCAGATTTCGAGACAGGAGATGTTTCGTTTTTACAGGATAGGGTTGTCAGAACTACGCCAAGTGTTCTACAGTCATATTAGATCAGGATCTACTGTTTAAAGGGAATTCCGAACCACTACAAACATCTATGGCAATACTGGTACTCGAACCCGAAACCTATAACACCGAGTGCCAGAGCGAAAATTGCAGTATATTGTACTTTTGAAAACCGAAGTTTAGAGAAAATCGAGATTTTGGCACTTTTTTTTTTTTTATAATCAAACGAAAAACTCATCCGTAATAAAGTAAAAACCTAGGAAATCTCGTTTTGCGCAAAATCCCTAATTGGTGAGTTTTGAGTTCTCAATTTAAAATATGTTATTATTTTGTCCAAATTATTGGGTACAACGTCGACACAACCGGGACTCAAACCCGAAACTTGTAGCACCGAGCACCATAGCGAACTTTTCACTATAGTATACTTTAAAAACTGAAGTGTAGAGAAAATCAAGAATTTGGCATATTTTTTTCTTTTTAAACGAATAATATTCTCGCCGAAGCCATCCGTCTTTACTAAACGAATAATCAAACGAAGAAACTCATCCGTAATAAAAGTACAAACCTGAAATTTTGATTGGCGCAAAATTCCCAATTGGTTAGTTTGTATTCTCAATTTAAAATTTGTAATTATTTTGTCCCTATTATTAGGATACAACATCAGCACAGCCGGGACTCGAACCCGAAATCTATAGGATCAATCGCCGGAGCGAACGTTTCAGTGCATCAGACGGTAATATGTAAAAACGATAATAACTAACGATTTAGCCCAATAATATAGACAAAAATAATTGCACATTTTAAATTGAGAATACAAACTAATCAATTGGCGATTTTGCGCCAAACGAAATTTACTGGTTTCTGCTCTGCTTTATTACGGATACTCTTCTCCGTTTGTTTATTCGTTGAGTTGAAACTTGGCGAGAAAAAAATGCCAAACTCTCGATTTTCTCTAAACTACAATTTTCTTAACAAGAAATGGTCCGAAATTCTTTAAGAATAAGTATTTAGATATTGGAATATTTATTCATATTTTTCTTTTTATATCATTATTTTTCAAGTTCTATACAGTTATATATTTGTTTATAAATTTTTCTTCAATAACAAAGATTTCTTAAAGCAATAGTTTCTGGTATTTTAAAATTTTGTTTTATAAAGACGCCACTATTATATAAACTATGCCCCATTACTTGAAAACTAACAGCGCAAGAATCATGAATAGTAAATTGATTTTTTACTGTGCGTATAAATGATGTCTTCCATATGCTGGTAAAAGTAAATAAGTAAAAGGATGTTTACGCAAAAAAAATCTTGACTTAGTATTTCAAATATATGTTCGCTATTCTATTACTTTAAACGAAAAACACTTTAAATCCCAGAATGTCTAAGAAAAACACAAATATTTAAACTTCTTCCTATGAAACTATAGTAAAAAAAAACTTTTAAATAAACTTTTAAATAAATGTTGTAAAAAAATATTTTTTAAATATTATTGTAAAAATAATAGTTTAAAAATAAAAGATTTGTAATATTATTATAAAAGTAATAGTTTTATCGACAAAATATTCTACACAAAAATAGGTATTCTACAAATAGTAATAGATTTTTAATATTATTGTAAAAATAATAGATTTTTAATATTATTGTAAAAATAATAGATTTTTAATATTATTGTAAAATAATAGATTTTTAATATTATTGTAAATAAAATATTCTATAATAAACACAATAGTGTTGAAAAATTCTATAGATTGTATAATCATATAGTATTTCTATGCAACTATTTAATGCTAACGTTGTTTTATGCAATTATTTCTATGCAACTATTATAATTATCAAATGAATGTTTTTCTAAAATGTATCTTAAGATATAATAATATAACTAGGAGTTTTTCGTACAACCTTCTGAATATGTATGGTTAAAAATACAACGCCATTTATTCTCCCAAAACATAACAATGAAAATTAGCAGCTGAAAATATATTTATGTTTTGTGAGAATAAATGACTTTATAATTTTTAACCATGCATTTTACTATTGTTGTAATGATTTGAAAATAAAGTTAATAATAAAAATTAGCAGCTCAAAATATATTTATGTTTTGTAAAAATAAATATCTTTGCATTATTTAACCATACATGTGTTACCTTATGTTGTTAGGTGTAAATGATTTAAAAACAAAATTTAATAATAAAAACGCGTCGGTTAAATTCAAATATTCGATGGGGTTTTTACAATATGCATGTATGCAAAGAGTGGTTATTTTAACTGTTAAATTACTGCGGAACATTTCTGAAGAAAGGGTTAAGAATTAATATGCATTCGAAAATCATTTATTCAGGTTAATGCTGTTAATATTTAAAAAATTCACTTTGGTTATAAAATTTATTTCTAAATTAGTTTTCCTTTCTTTTTTTTTTTTTTTTTAGTTTTCTATTTTTAAAAAACTTACTAATAATTCTTTAATGTCTTCGAGTTCTCAATAGTTGTGAAGTGTTAATTATTTAAAAATAAAGTTAAATTTATTTTCAGCTGCTAATTTTCATTATTAACTTTATTTTTAAATCATTAACACTTGATAACAACAGTAAGCTCGTGTATGGTTAAAAAAATTGAAAGTCATTTATTCTCACAAAACACAAATATATTTTCAGCTGCTAATTTTTATTATTAACTTTATTTTTAAATCATTAACCTTTCACTGCTATTGAGAATTCTAATATGTTAAAGAATTATTAGTCATTTTTTTAAAAATCGAAAATTAAAAAAGAAAAACTAATTTAGAAATAAGTGAATTTTTTAAAAGATTAACAGCATTAACTTGAGTAAATGATTTTCGAATGCAAATTAATTCTTAGCCCTTCTTTTCAAGAAATGTTCTCGCCGTTAATTTAACAGTTAAAATAACCAGTCTAGAATATATACTAGTGTAAAAACCCATCGCCATATTTGATATTTAACTCACGCGTTTCCACAATGGCCGCTGAGTTTCCGTTGCCAGGTTTAAGAATCTGTCATTACATTTTTAATGGGAAACGTCAGCCAAATTGACTCGTAATGTATTCGAAAACACGTAATTGCCATCGTTCCAAACAGAAATTCTGAAACCAAACGATATCCATAAGTTTTAATGGGCAAAAAAAAAATAACAAAAAGAATAAAATAAAAAAGAATAAATTAAATAAAATGAAAAATTCTAGAAATGATAGCAATTTAGAATGAATGATTTATAAGAGAATTATCAGCGGAATTAAATTGAAACTACATATTACAATGAGAAAGGAATTTTTTTTTTTTTCGATTAAGTTATTAATGTCGCCGTGGCATCACTTATTCGAACTTGGACAGTTTCAATTTCATGATTGAGATATTAGTAATTTAAACTCATTTTCTTCCCTGCAGTAATATGGATAGCTGTTATTAACAGTAAAAGCTACAATAAAGGAAGCCAGAACATGACAGCCCTTATTATATTTGTTAGACAGCTACTTAATGAAATAATATCCACGTGAGCCAAATAATAAGCTAACGCCAGTAGCTTTTAAATGAAGTAAAACAAATTTATAGCGAGACTCAGTTTTGGTGAGTGAGCAGAAATTGTTATTAGATAAAATGGAATTCAGGAAATATGTTTACCTTTAGATTTGACATTAATTTTGGATTTAAAGTTCTCTTAATGAAAATAATTGTATCGCGATGGACTCGTTATTAGTTTTGGTGAATCTAATGCAACTTGATTTAATTCATTTGGAATTTACAGCATAATGATCACTTGTTTAGGGAAATATTCTGTAAAATCATCTAATGTAAATTAAACTGCTGTTTGATTTATAATTCGGTTATGTGTGTAGTAATTTTAATTGGGATTATTTTAATTTGATTCTTTAGTGATAATTTTGATTTTATATTTGGCAGAATTAATATAATGCATAAAATTAAATATTTGTTACTGACTTTAATATTAGTTTCATATTCTAGATAACTTAAAAAAAAAATTTTAATATTGAAGGTATGCGTTGCGTTATTTTATCTTTTATAATTTTTTTAATGGATAAAAAATCATAAAACAAATTCTTACTAATATTTTAAAAATAAAAAAAAATTAAATTTAAAAATTATAAGAATTTAATAAATTTGTTAATTTTTAAAAATAAATTTAAAAAATTTAAATTTTTAAAAATTATAAAAAAAAAAAATTTAAAAAAAAATAATTATAAAAATTAAAAATAAAAAAAAATAATAGTTTTTAAAATTAAAATTAAAAAATAATTATTAAAATTAAAAATTAAAAAAAAAAAAAAATTATAAAAATTAAAAATTAAAAAAAAATTATTATTAAAATTAAAAATTAAAAAAAAAAATTAAATAATTAAAATAAAAAATCTTTTACTAAAATTATAAAAATTTAAATTTTTAAAAATAAAATTTAAATTTCTAAAAAAAATTATAAAAATAAAATTTTGAAATAAATTTAACCTATGTTTTGCAATTGCCTTTCTAATATTTTTTGTTCGTAGATATTATTGAACGCATTTATATAGTAAGATATTTTAGATGGAATTGTCGTTTCTTTTACATTCAGTCGAATTTGAATCTATATTCAATAAAAGTTTAAAAAGACATTTTTAAAAAAAAGATAAATTTATATTTTAAATGAAAATAGATTGAGTTAATAAAAAAATAAAATTTTATTTGAATTCTTTAGTTATTTTCAAATATTATATGCAAAATTAAAATCATGATTTTTAATGCTGCATGTACTGTGGTATTTTATAATATTCCCAATTTAATTATCTCTATATTGTTCATTGTTATAGTATATTAAAAAATAATAATCATACAAATAATACAAAATAACAATTATAAATATTTATATATTTATACAAATATATTATTTCCATATCTTTTTAGCACTTTATATGAATAATTTCGACTACATTAGTCATAAAAATAAATAAATTGTAGTTAACATAACTTTAAGCAAAATGAATATCAGACTATCAACCCAAGACATCACTGAAATAAGATCTTCTCTGTAGTACCAAAGAAAACAATTCCCTGCTACATTTTTCCAAACTAGTTCCAGCAGAAGAAAAAGCAAATCTCTATCCACCTTACACCAAGGCACATCGCATGCGAGGCGGCGGCTAATGAAATTCGACATGCAATCTTGAGATCTTGCCCAACTGATCCAAAAACAAATACCTTTTTGGAAGGGCATCTCATAATTATTTTCAAGATACGTAATTATTTAGGCGACCCTTGTCTTCAACAAAACTGTTTTGCTGTTTCCCATATAAGCATGCTAATACTCCTTTGCTTTAGTTAATATGGTCCTTAATATATGCTTTGTAATACATGTAACATAAATAAATATTCATTGTCAAACATTAATAACAAGTCGATGATTATTTTAATTTAGAAGAACACGTTTAATTTTTGGGAAATGTTTATAATATTTGAATAATCATCAGTAATTAACTATTATTGCATGTGAATTTATCAGTTTAATCATCGTTTTCTGAAATATTTACTCTGACTAATGAATAATAATTTAAAAGTAAAATTTTTTACTGTTGAATTTTAATATGCATAAATGTTGTGTAAATGTAGATGACTGAAAAGACTGTAAATGTGTCAATAAAGATTCATAAAACAGAGCTATAATTGATCTAGATCTTCAATAATAAATTCCAAATAAAGTAAATGAATGTTTATAATACTTGTATACTCATTAATATTTATAATAAGAGATTTTTATTGCATTTCTTAACTAAAACTTCTTTTTTACCGAAATATTAACGTTACCGTATGAATACTATTTAAAAAAATATTTTTTACGGCTGAATTTCGCTGTATATTGACGCTGTGTATCTGTAAATGACTTTGAAACCTGAAAAATTTGATTTCAAATGTGACAATATGTCGCATGCACTGTTCCTTTTTATATTTTTTTTCTAATTTAATTAGTTCTATATGATTCATGGTATGTCGTATATTTAAATATAATAATAAGCATACAAATAATACAAAATAAGTGTTAATATAATTATGCATATATATTATTTTCATATCGTTTTAGCACTTTGTAAATAATTTCGACTACATTAGTCATAAGAATAAATAAATTATAGTTAACCAATAACACAAATAAAATGAATATCAGACTATCAACCCAAGACATCACTGAAATGAGATCCTCTCTGCACCAAAGAAAACGATTCCATGCTGCATTATCCCAAACTAGTTCCAGCAGAAGAAAAAGCAAATCTCTATCCACCTTACACCAACGCACATCGCATGCGAGGCAACGGCTAATGAAATTCGACATGCAATCATGAGATCTTGCCCAACGGATCCAAAAACAAATACCTTTTGGAAGGGCATCTCATAATTATTTTCAAGATACGCAATTATTTAGTCTGCCCCTATCTTCAACGAAACTGTTTTGCTGTTGCTCTTTTAAACATGCTAATATTCCTTTGCGGACATTAATACATCCTTTGTCATACATGCAACATAAATAAATATTCATTGTCAAACATTAATAACTAGTCGTTGATTATTTAAATTTAGAAGAACATGCTTAATTTTTGGTGAATGTTTATATTACTTGAATACTCATCAGTAATTAGCGATTATTACATCTGAATTTATTAAAGAAAACATCTTTTCCCAAATATTGACGTGTTTAATGAATAATACATTTTTTACTATTGAATGTTATTGTATATTAATGTTGGGTATATGTAGATGACTGTGAAGATTGAAAATTTAATTGCGAATGAGATAATAAGGATTCATAAATAAACAAATGTTAAATAAAAAAAGTTTTGGAATGGCGTTAATAAATAGACTAAACTACTTGTTAATCTATATGTTAGTAAATTTTGACTTTAGTAAGTAATTGACTTAAATTATTTAGATAAAGACCCATAAATAATTCTAGTAAGTACTCATTATGTTGACAAATTTTGAAAAGTACGTATTTACATACAAACACAAAATTCAGGCATATACTTAGCTATATTTACATATTGACTTTAATTTGTTTATTAATTTCTATGTGACTTTTTAATATTGAATTAGTTTTTAATATATTTCTTTTATCCATAAAATATTTTGTAAGCACTTTTTTAATACGTTTTTATAACCATAATAATACCAATTACATTTTTGCAAAAAATTAAAAATATTATGATCAAAGATATTTGTAATTTATGCGAGACTTAAAAATATTTATTCGTATTTTCTGATGTAGTTTAATCAGTTAAATGTTTTGTAATAAATTAATTGATTTCTAATGAATTTAAATTTCTTCAGTTTTTCAGTCAGATATATCAATTGCATTTGTATAGACTTATTTTACATAAGTAAGTATTATAATATCTGAATTGCTTGTAACTATACTTTTATAGAATTACTTACTTTTATAAAGGTACATTTATAAGAAATTCAAGAATTTTTTTTCTTTTTTAAATTAATTCATAAAAACATTATTGAATCAAATACTATCCACAAAGTAAATTAAACCTTTCTCGTTCTTCAATAATTTATAGTATTACGAAGTAAAAATATTATTATTTATTTTTAGAAAGATGTCTAAAATAAGTATATTTAATTTTCGATCCAAAATAACAAATATGAACGAATCTCTAAAAATACCGCTTGAGAATTGTGAAATTGAATTATTAAAATGGGAGACAATATTTCTGACAAAATGAACCTATATTGATTTAAAACAGAAATTTTCATGCCTTACATTATTTTAAACGCATTATTTCTCTTAAAATTACTTTCACAAATAAGAAAGGATTTTGATTATAAACAGGATTTAAAAGAAAGGCCTCGCTAGATTTCTAACTTTGCATTTCTTAAATTAACTTGAAAAGGACTTTCTTTTATTTTATATCCATCATATTTAAAACATTTTTCAGCAATATGCAGGCCATGCTTTTAAGGTAAATACTTTTGAGAGAAAATCATTTATTCTTTCTAAACTTTTTGTATTTATTTAGAACTGTTTTTTTTTTAAAGCAATCTCTCTTTTCTTTTGTTATTCTTTGTTATCTTTCAAAACTAGACTTTGACAGGAGGCAGGACTGACTAGAACCACGAACTTTGTTCTTTCTTTCTTTCTTTTATAACTTTGCTACATTAACAACAACAAAAATATAAGTTTAGTTCAGAGCTCACATTTTAATGCAGCTGCCTTGCAGTTTAATGGCATTTTATTTGTGTTTTCTTTTATATATTTTGTTGCATGGATTGCAGCATTTTGCCCTCCTTTCGTCAGAAAATAAACAACCGTTGACGCTAACGTATGAATATTTTCTAAACTTTGTTGTCGCTAAATAAGTCAAAGATTTTTCGAAGCAGGGTTTGTTCTGTAAAAAGAAGCTTATATTTTCAGTTGCTTTACAACTTTAAAAGCCAAATAAATAGTTTAAATTCTGATAAAATCTTGTTTATAAAATTCGATTGCTTATAAAAGTTTTAATTGCTTATTGTAATTTAATTGTTTATATGTAATCGTAGTTTAATTAAAATATAAAACTACTTCGACGTTTTTATTAAAAATAAAACTACATATGTCGTAGGTTTATTAGGAATTTTTTTTTCTTCTAATGCAGCTGGCAAATAGACCGTGATCTTCGCCATAAGGGCTGCACCGATGTTACTCACTTTGCATTACCCAGGGGGCGCATGTAACTTGATGGTAAGCTACGGACGCGGAATAACAACGCCCCGCAGCGATCTACGATCCTATTAGGACCGGGACCTACGGCAAAGTTGATTCCGAACCACTGCAAACACCCATGGGCAAAGCCGGGATTTGAACCCGATACCTGTGGTACCGAATGCCAGAGCGCTAGCCATTCGGTCATCAGGCCCCTTTATTAGGAATATAAAGTTATATAAAAGTCCCACATCCTGAGATTCATAAATAAAATAATAGATACACAGAATATTTTATATTACTAAAATCATGTTTTTTACTAAAAATTATAGTACGATAGTAGGGAAAAAAAGTTTTATTAACTGCAAATTACATTAAATGTTAAATTTTTTTAATTAAAATATGTTAAATAATTTTTTTAATTTATTAATTACCTGTAACTTATAAATTTGTAACAATTATATGTTAAACTCATGAGTTTGGATGATTATACAAACAAAGCACTAACTGGTAATAATAATGCCTTTAAGTTACTTTAAAAAAATAAACATATTTAATTTTCGATCCGAAATAACAAATATGAAAGAATCTTTAAAAAATATCGCTTGTGAGTGGTGGAATTTAATTATTAAAATGGAAGACAATATTTCTGACAAAATGAACCGATATTTGATTTAAAACAGAAATTTTCATGCCTTACATTATTTTAAAAGCATTATTTTCTTTTAAAATTACTTTCACAAATATGAAGGGATTTTGATTATAAACAGGATTTAAAAGAAAGGCCTCGCTGGATTTATAACTTTGCATTTCTTAAATTAACTTGAAAAGCACTTTTTTATTTTATATCCATCATATTTAAAACATTTTTCTTCAATATGCAGGCCATGCTTTTAAGGTAAATACTTTTGAGAGAAAATAATTTATTCTTTCTAAACTTTTGTATTTATTTAGAACTGTTTTTTTTTTCAGCAATCTCTCTTTCTTTTGCTATTCTTTGTTATCTTTCAAAACTAGACTTTGACAGGAGACGGGACTGACTAAAACCACGAACTTTGTTGTTTCTTTCTTTATTTATTTTTTTTAACTTTGCTGCATTAACAAAAACAAAAATATAAGTTTAGTTCAGCGTTTACATTTTAATGCAGCTGCCTTGCAGTTTAATGGTATTTTATTTTGTGTTTTCTTTTATTTATTTTGTTGCATAGATTGCAGCATTTCGCCGTTCTTCTTCAGAAAATAAACAACCGTTGACGCTAACGTATGAATATTTTCTAAGCTTTGCTGTGGCTAAATAGGTCAAAGATTTTTCGAAGCAAGATTTGTTCCATAAAGAAGCTTATATTTTCAGATGTTTCATATCTTTAAAAGGCAAATAAATAGCTTAAACTCTGATAAAAACTCACTAACTCGCTATAGAATGCGATTGCATATAAAACGTTTTAACTGCTTATTATAATTTAATCGTTTATATGTAATCGCAGTTTAATTAAAATATAAACTCCGTCGAAGTTTTATTAAAAATAAAACTAAAAAATAGAAACTATATTATAAAGTTATATAAAAGTCCCTCATCCTGTATTCATAAATAATATAATAAATAAAAAACAAATTTTCCATATTTATAATGAAAATTTTAATATGATAATAAAAATAGTGTTTATTAACTGCAAGTTATATTGAATATGAAAATTTTTAAATAAAGTTTGTTACATAATTTTTAAGATTCATTGATTATTTGTTACTTTTATTAATCATTTATTAAATATTTGTAACTGTTGTTATTATGAATTATTTTTAAATTTGAATTGAATTGAATTTTGATTGAGTTTTGAATTGAATAATATGATAATAAAAATAATGTTTATTAACTGCAAATTAATAAACATTAAAAATAATTAATAAAATTAAAATATAAAAACCAACTGCGAAATGTACATTTTTTTATTAATATTATTGAAAGTTATTAGATAAAAAATTGCTGTCTGGAAAATTATGTTCTTTTTCCAAACTAAGTATTTACTGATAATAGTATATGTTAAAATTACGAGTTTTGTATTTGCTAATGTTGGAATTACCTTTAGAATTTTTAGTGTCTAGTTAAACTGAAATTTTCAATTGCTGCATTAAAACTAAAGCAAAAATTAAGGATGAACTGAATAAATAGTACAACATTTTTATTAATGAATTTTCATTCATTATTCTGGTTCAATCTATTCTTTGCCTTAATTCAAAATTAACTATTACTCATTCATTATTACACAAAAGGACAATGAACTATTCAATATTTTTCATAATAAACTATAATATTTTAACATTAGAGATATAATAAATATAAAAATAAAAAATCTATTTTTAAATTCAGCCACTTTTGAAGCATTCTTTGAACCCCTTTTATGATATACCATTAAATTATTGTTCTTCTTTTAATGTGTTTTAGAATATTTATTAGTTGCTGATTAAGTATTTACTCATAAAAATGAATACCTTGACCATAAAAAGGTGATCAGCTGAATTTTATAAACGTTTGATAAATTCTCAGAGTATTATTTTAAATAAATGAAATTAAAAATAAAATAATATAATCGTTTAACTTTAATAATAAAAATGATGTAGTCGCTTTGTCCCTGAAATTAGGACATAAACGTGAAAGGATTGCAGTACATCTTGAATTCATCAATATTCGGTAAAAATATCTATGTTCTCGTGTCTATCATTGATGTGGGTAGTATACGAGTACATGTAAAATAGATTCTTTCATGTACTCGTAGCACTTACCAGACTATTCCAGCACACACTCAGGTTTCAGATGGGGATTACTTTTTTTTATCTGAGTTATTGGCCATCATACACAAAATACTCCCTGCTCATATAGGGCATTCTGATATACGGCACAGATAAATGCCATCCTTCATCTTTTATCAACTACGATGTCTGTTTCAGATATTTGCCGTTTGTAGTCCCTTAGCATTTCCTCATTCTGCAAATGGCTCATTGCATATCAGTAACTGGATAACTCTACCATTGGTCTCTGGAATCAATGGTCAGATATACAGGTAATTCGAGTGAGATGCATATTGATTTTCTCGGAATTTGTTAAATGATTGATACATTTTCCGATTAATTTAGATTTGACAGATCTTGTATTCAAAGTTCTAGCAGTTTTCCCATCCTCTACATTCACCGGGCAGCATTACTTTCTACACATTCTAGTATGAATATTAGTTTGTCCATACTGCAATCTTACAATGTTTGGGTAGAACATTAAGAGATGTTCTCTAATGAAAATGATTTTCGAATTCAATTTAGATGCATAAATAATCAAACAAAATGAAAATTTAAAAAAACATTTACAAAATTATGAGTTTATAAAATATATGTAAATTACTCATGCTCTAAAAAATAATATTGAATTTTTATTTTGCAAAAACCGCATACAAAACTATTCGAGATATAGAATTGTATGTAAAAAACGTTCAAAAAAGGTTCCTTTCTTTTATCATCGATATCGTCGGGCCAAATTTTTATTAGTCTTATACTTCACCAATTGCTGCAATTTATCCTTAATTTATAAATTATAATGCTGGACTTTTAATTTGGTATTTATTTATTAGAAAGTTTGATTTTCATTTCTCAGAATATTAAAAAAAAGGAAAAAAAAATTTTTCTGTATATGTGCTAATTTATTAAGTCAAAAATATTTGTTTTAAAAATCTCATTTTGTCATTTTATCCTCGATTTTAAACTTACGTTGAAATACTAGAACTTTCAACTTTTCGGTTAATCTAACTGGCTTTTTTATTCATTTATCACACTTACGTCTTATTCGTTAAAATCATTTAGATGCAATTCTCACATTTAGTTATATGCTATAACTGTTTAAATTTCAACATTCATTTCTATCCATTTGTCTTTATAATGCAGCACTACTTAATAACTCACCATATTAACTCAGAAATAAATATCTCATCCATATTATCCCTTCCTTTTCAGAAACTGTTACCAGCGTGCTGGGCATCACGGGCAGCAAAGTGGCCCTACCTTGTAACATCACACCGCCTATGCAGGACGACGCTGTGGCCCCTGATACTGTGGTACAAGGACGACATCACAAAGCCCATCTACAGTGTAGATGCGCGAAAAAGACGAGTGTGGACCAGGCCAGGCACGTCACTGGACAGGCCGTCAGCAGGCAGGGTGAGCCTCAGCCTGGAGGACACCCCTTCCATGCTGTATCTGGAGTTCCTCACAGAGGAAGACGAGGGGGAGTACAGGTGTAGGGTTGACTTCAGGAGAGCCAGGAGTCGGAATGGCATCGTCTTCCTGCAGCTAGTGGGTAAGTAATAGTGTCGACACTGTTTCTGTAATGACTTGGTAATTAACAAGATTAAGACTGTATTAGACAGAAATACAGTTCTAGTAAAGATTATGGTTGGATATGTGTCTATCCTCCTTTGAAGATGTAATGGCGTTAGTTAAATTCTGAATAATCTGCGACTTTGAAGCATTCACGAAAGTAGAATTTTTAGATTCCGAAAAATCGTGAATATGATGGCAATGAAATGTTAGAATTGAGAGGAGATGCTGAAACAAACATAAGATTTATTTTCTACAATGCACAAAGCAAAGCCTGAACTACAAATGCCGTCACTTCAAACCCGTAACTACAACTGGCTAAGACATCACTACAGCGCGAAGCCTAAACTACAACCAACAAACTTGTAATTTTTTAAAACGATGGAACACTCAACGGTTGCCACACATCTAAAGTAAAATTTATTTAAACATTTTTCTTTTCCTTCGCACGCGATCCACTGTATAATTCTCGTGCGAGAATTCATCGTGTATTCAGTTTATTTAAACATTTCTTTTTCTTTTTTTTTTTCCACGTGCGGTCCGCAATATAGTTCTCGAGAGAATGCATGGTGAATTGAGAAGTAATTTGTCTTATATTTTTTTTCCTAAATACATTTCATTGAAAAGTGTATATCAACATGAAATTCAAGAATAGGCAAGTCACATCATACATTTTTCTAACAATAATGAATTAAGTATAGAATTCAAATGAATTGGAATTTTATTTAAAGACACTAACTGTAATTTCTCCATTGTTTTTAAGCTTTTATAATTGCCGAGTAAAAGAGCTGTAATCAAAAGCAGTGACCTAACAAAACCTGTTAAAACAAAACTTTAGTGGGAAACACTTTTGAATAAGCGTAAGGCATTCATTTATGTATCATATTTCATAATGTTTCATATTTGTAACATTTAATGTAAAAGTAACATACATTGTGGGATACAAAACACAGTAATTTTATGATTTTCCACAATTTCCTGGCTACTGTTTACTTAATGAAGCAATCTTGACTAAAAAGACAAAAGATTGAAAGTGTAGAACATATGAAAAATTCTGACTTTTCATTATTGAAAAAAAGAGTATACAAGATATATATTTTAAGAAGGTGGAATTATGTATTTGAAGCACTCTGACTCTCAAGTGACTTTGAATCACTCTCAAGTTCCGGTGATGCTATGAATATTTATAGTTGTTCGAATCCATTTTAAATCGTAGTTCTGATCTAATATGATTGTAGAGCGTTGGGCGTAGGGCTGATAACCCTACCACGTAAAAAAAAAAACTTCTGTCTCGAAATCTGCCAAAAATCAGACAGCCTTGGCCCACCATGGGGTTGCGCCAATGAAGAAGTTACTCAAAATATATGTTTATCCATATTTTCATTATTATTTTGCTATTAAATTAATTACTTTAGTGAATAATGTTAACACTAAAACGTATGGCCGTGAATAGTGATATCTACAAAAAAAAACTTCATATACCACATAAGAAACTAGATGTCTGTAAAATATCCACATAAACTTGATGTATGGGAAAATCGCTAAAGTATAAGAAAACCTAAAGAAAGTATATCATCATCAATGACGCAACTGTAGCCCTGTGGTGGGTCAAGGCCGTCTGTCTAGTGGCAGATCTCAGACGGGAGATGTTGTTTTTACGGAAATGATTATTAGTCCTACGCACAACTCTCTAAAATTATATTTGACCAGGACTTACTGTTTAAAGTGGATTACGAAGCACTACTAACATTCATGGCACCGAACTCTCAAACCTGTGGCAAAGAGAGCTGTGATTTGGTCATTCTGATTAAAAAAAAAGTATATAGCAATCGAAACTATTACCATCACTCATAATTTTAAAATGAAAAAATATTTTTTTCTGTAACTTAAAATCTTCACCCCTAAAATAGTTTAATTTACTAAAATAATATATATTATTTTCTGCGAAAAAATGAGCCCTTGAATATATTGAAACTAAAATTATTAATTCATTAATTTCAAAACATAAAACTAAATGGCCATTTCACTAATTTGCTTAGAAAAAAAAAGTTTAATCATTTAGATTTTCCCCACTTTACAAACTTAAGAGAAAATCGTTTTAGAAAATTATCGCTTTTGGCGAAGTATAGATTCAAGAATTCAGAAAAAATAAAATTTTATAGTTGTTATTATTCACGAACTTTTCAACCCATAATGAATTCATTTGGGAAGTTTATTTTATAGTTCCCAATTGAATTTTAAAATTTTACAGGACGATAAAATAAAATGTTACATAAGTAAGTAACTACCTCATAGTAAATGTTAAAACGCTTTGTTTTTAGTCAATTAGAAGTTAATTTTCAGTAACAGACTAATTAAGGTTTAACATGTTTTAATTAAAAAACATAATCATTTTATTTTAACGATAATTTGATAAAAACAATACGCGCCGAAGCAAAACCAAATGACTTTAAATTATTTAAATGAAATTCTTGCATAAGTATAAATGAAACGAAGATATCGATTATTTTAATGTTTTCTTTTAATTATTTCATATTTTTGAAATCTGATGATAAGCATAATAATATTAGATTAAATATTACCCAAGTTAATTAATTAAACTAAAACAACCAAGTTAACAACAAAATACGCTGATTTAGGGTAAAATCAGGGTATGTTTTTACAGATTGGTGGTGAACTCCACTGCTAAGTCGGCCAGAAGCCGTATACGCGTAGAGTACGCGAAATATACTTCCCTCCGGAGAGAGTCTGCAGACATTGACACATTTCTTTAAACATCGCATGGGGCGTTATTGCCAGGTGGAGTAGGGTGGAAACATGATTACATACATAATTTTACTATCGGTTCGAACTACAAATATAGTCGTTTTTCTATATTAAAGTTTCCTGTTTTAATATAAGAATAATAAAATACGACGTCAAAATAGTAAAATATCATCAATTTGATTTTACACATATCATTATTAACTTGCTAAATTCTGGTGAAATTGGGTAAAATAGAAAATTCTTAATGCTTATCCCGTTTAGTGATGATGAATTTATTTTTGTGATTTTTCTTCTCATTTATGTACCATTAGAACTCTCAGATAAAATTATCGTTTCTTTCTTTCACTTGTACGCAGAAGGTCACAGTGGTGAACCATTGACAACCTTTAAATCTGTCATATAAATCGATTCAATACATGGTCAATAATAATGGTTTATCAATAATCTTTGGTTAAGTGTCCAGCATTGTAGAATAATTATTTTATTTAATAATAGGCAATTATCAGCAGGACAATTTAGAGACAAAGTATAACTTACCATATACAGAATGGTCAAATGATATTTTTGAAGAACTATTTTAAATAATATAGATTTATATGGTTTGTAACATTTTAAATTACAGATTTCAAAATGCTTTTTTTTTTTTTTTTAATGCTAATTGTTTTTGCCGAATGTAATCAAATCCGCAACCTGAATTATAACACTGACTTAAATATATTACTACATCCCTGAAACAGTTTTATAAAATATTTACATCAAAAACTGCATTTCAAGAAGAGGTTTACTACAGAATAAACGTTACATATTTAGGTTTAACGGTTCAACGCCAGAAGCCATTCCTTTTGCTAATGTTGCTGTAGTTGTCGTCGTATCCCCCTAAATAAAACAAGAACATCAAATATTTTGGTGCTCCCAGAATAATATTAATTATGAGGATTTCCAGTTCTGAGTATAAATCCTCCAAGGGATGAATTTCTAGACCAGGGGTCTCAAACTTTCCAACCTTAGGCCATACTTTTATTCAGTAGTACCAAGGGCCAAAACCATTTCTATTTTTCTGCCATTATCTATAATATCCAGTTAGTTGTTATGATTAAGTTAAATTTTCTGCATAATATGCTTGTCATTCAAACTTTACCTAGCAAAGCCAATAAAACCGAGTTATTATCATTCTGCGTTTTTTTTTATCAACTTATAGCCGGCAACAATAAGCTATTCTGCCGTCGCTTGGGCCGGATGGATGACACTGGCGGGCCGAATTTTGTAGTGTGGGGGACCTGGATTAGCAATGCACGGCAGCTGCACCCGGTGGGCAATCAAACGCATGAGGAGGAGTAAGCTCGACATCAGGGCAGTTGCCACATTTTTGGTATTTTTAATGTCAGCGGCAGAACTTTTCATATTTTTATGGTGCTTCAAATAAAATGGGGCCTGATGGTCGAGGTGTCTGGAGCTCAGTGCCACAGGTTTCGGGTTTAAGTCCAGCGGTGTCATGGATGTTTGTAGTGTTTCGGAATCCACTTTAAACCGTAGATCCTCTAATAGCCCACATGAGGTTGGAGGGTTGTGAACCGACAACTCTATCGCGTGTAAATAAGAAAAGATCTCCTATCTCGAAACATCACTACATTCACGCATCATGCACAGTGGCAGACGGATCCCACCACCATGGGGCTTTGCGGGTGCTAATGATGATGATGATGATGATGATACATCTTTATCTTGTGAGAAGTAATAATTGTTCATCCTGTTGGCCTTTAGTTCTGTAATTTTGATATTTAGTTTTGATCTTAGAAGGAATTATAAGTTTAGATTTTTCGAAGGCATTTGTATTTGTAAGGGAAGTATTAATGGCAGTCTGATTCAGATTTCTGACTTTTTCGACAAATAATTTTGCTAAGGCTTTTGTATTAAAATAGATATGACAAAAATTGGCGTAAAATCCTTGCAGATAGGAGAACATA